>SMJT01000179.1:0-204508 GCA_004349715.1 Crucihimalaya himalaica
ACCAGCCTCATCACGAACCAATATCACTGGTTGTTCATCTCTGCTGGCCTCTGTGCTCTCCTTGTTGTGCGTTCCAAAAGTGCTAGCTCCTCGTTGGAAAGATTCACTAGCTGTGCGTTCTGGCTTCTGGTTTCACGTTTAGGCATACACCTGAAAACACAAAAAACAAAAGTCAAGAACGTAATAACAAAAAACACAGGGTATCGATTGACGCCAACGAAGGTATCGATCGATACAAAAAAATGAAAATAAAACGAAACAAAACAGTCTGTATCGATCGACACTTGGAGGTATTCGATCGATACCGACGACCTAGTCGAAATCCTATCTTAATCTAATGGTGAATTTGAGTCCCGGCAACGGCGCCAAATTTTGATATGCTCAAAATTAATACCCTAAAAGTATCTAAGCAGTCGCTATAGTATTTTAGGGGTCGAAACCACAAAGACTCAGAGAATCACACAATAGATTTCAAGAATCACAATTCGCTAAGCCAAATCAATCAAGCGAGAATATAAATATTGCAGAATTAAAAGATTTAAAATCAATGGAGAGGATATAGGCCTAGGGTATTTCTCAGGAAATCAAGAATTGCAGACAAATCAATCAACAGGGTTCAGGTTAAGCATTGTTTCTCGAACTCAAATCACCAAGATATAATTTAACCAACTTGTCGTTGCGAAAACTTACTAAGTCTAAATCCTAGAATTCCAAATTCCTTTGCAAATCCTAAAGATCTAAACCAGCTTTAATGTCCAAGTTTGATATGTTCACAAAATAATTAAACCAAATTCCTTTGCAGATAAATTATTTTGCTCACCCTAGGTTCCTATCAGGGTTATCAATCTCACTTCCGTGAATAATCAACAATCCTAAAATCTAGATTCCAGATTCGTCAACCTAGAACTAGCTTTGAGAACAACCTATGGTGAAGAACTCAAATTTGATTATGAACCCTAACAGATCAATCTATCTAACAAGCCATGAAATCCTTAGAGAAAACCCTAACCTAAAAGGGATCTACTTCAGACATGCAGAATGAAGCAAACAACATGATTGAATAGATCATCAAAGTAAGAAATATCAAAAGGGTTCGAAATCTTCTCTCCCGAACAGAGTTTCAGACTTGTCTCCCTAAAGAACCAAAGTAAAAATAAAGTAAAATCAAGCATAGCCTAAACAGGTGGCTGAAAACCCTATAAATGTCTAAAACACGTTCTGGGCTTCTTGTAAATAATAAAGTCTTCTGGGCCAAAAATCAGATTCTTCTAAGTCATAGAAAGGTCGCGTTTTCCTTTCCTGCAGTCGCATCGATCGATACCAGCTGGTATCGGTCGATAACCAGGACATTTCTGGTGTTTGCAGACTGGACTGTCTTCACGAAAACTGGCATAACTTTTGATCGCACCGTTGGAATTGCTTCAAACACTTCCAAATGAAAGCTAATCCATTGATATAATCTTGTGTCCAAGTCTGAGCTCAATCCATCGGTGGGAACGTCTTCAACGAATGCCACAAAGCTCCAAGAATGCTCTAAAAACTCCAATTAAGCTCCAAACATGCTAAAACCTGAAAAGACTCTAAAAGACTACGAAAACACTAGAAAGACTCGATAAAAAGGACTTATATCATGGTCAAAAACGGGTAAAAACCATGATTATATCAATAGTCAACATAAAGTTAGTATATTTTTTGGCTCAGTATATAGTTCGTATATTATTTTGGCAAAAACGCACAAGTTCAGTATTAAAGACCGTTTTCCCATAAAGTATTATATATAGTTTTTGAATTGTTACCTTCAAGGGATTGTTCTCCTAGTACATTTGTGAATTCTTCTTCTAAATTTCTTTTAAAGGAACCATTTTTTCTATAACATTGATGCAATGGTTGCTGCATGGTTGTACACGATCTAGATCCGTCTGTTGTTTGACCTATTTATGTCACAAGTTGGTCTGTAGCAAATAAATAAACACATGATGCATAGTAATGATTAATATGTCTAAGATTAAATGAATTTTTATTTTCAGGACCTTGGATGATTGGACTGTTAGAAGGCGTATTAAACGTAGGGATATTTGTGATGTCCTGGAAGGATCCTTGGGTAGTTAGTACATAACTTCCATTGCTGGCCATTAATCTTAAAGATTTATAATCTATAGTATAAAAATATAGAGGTATGTCAATCGGAAAATTTCTTTAACATTCAAATAATAGATTTAAATTTGTTTACAAAAAAAATTTTAAATTGGGAATAAACAGAAAACAGGTTTAGATGTTCACATACTTTGACTTTCTCTCATATAGGACTTAAGGTGGTGAGGATGCATTGAAGGAGTGTCAAAACTCTCGGCTCTACTGACTGGTAAGTTGGATATATCTTGCAAAACTCTTCCTAAAGTTGGTATAAGCGGAACATAACCACCATTAACAGATGCATACATTTGTGTATTCTGACTGTCTGGAGTGTTAGATGGAAGTATTCGTTTCTTTTTAAGGGGTTGCTCATGAAGTTCTGCATTAAAGAAATTAGGTTTCTTCTTCATGGCTGCAATAATTTGGATTAGGGTTTATGTTTTTTTGGTGGAACAGTATTGCTAAACAGCTACTAATAGAATCAATAATCATTTAATTAATCCTATAATTAGGATAAAGTTCACAATATTTTCTTTCATTTTCATGTTGCTGATTATATCTAATTGTCGAATTTAAAATAAGGTTAGAATATAAATATATTATTCATGGATAGAATATATATAACATATCTTCTCCATGATTTATATATATTGTTTAAATCGATTTACTTAGAATATTTTTGATCATTTGTAGAGGGAAAGTTAAACACATGTGGTATAAGGAGAAAGAAATACAATATAGAAAACGGATACACCATTCATAGGTCAGTATAATATCATAGTATATATATATATATATATATATATATGTTTAATAACTTACGTTATAGTTTATAAAATATATAAACTTAAAAACATGAAGAACAATTAACATAGAACATTTAAAATGGAAATTCATTTTCAAGGTCTGCTAAAAACATAACATAATGTCACTTAATATAAGCTCTAAGGTACACAATGAAAATCATAAAATCCATTCAACTCATAGAGAATTTTCACCAACACTCTCTAGCTCCAACATTTCATAGTATTCCCTATCTTCTTTGTTGAGAAGAGATAAACGGTCACCAACCTGATCATGGCTGTAAATAAATGAAGAAATGTGTATATAGTCATTAGTGTGGCAGTATAAAACATGTGTAACTTATGTGATTAGATGAATAAGAGAAAGAATACATGTTTTTTATTTCTTCTAGTTCTGGAAAATCCGGATTGAAGAAAACTCTTGAACAGCCAGGACGATAGATAACACATGGATAACCTATAAACACACATATACATTTACCCTTACAAAAAATATACAAAGATTAACAATTTAAATCGTACAATTACCTTTTCTTTGACCTGAGTCCCAAAACATTAACACACAGAAAACAACATGCTCACGATATGTTCTATTATAACCTCCACCAATCCACATGTTCTTGATTTGTTCTGCCAAAGGCCCTATGTCACAACAATTGAGTTTCACGAATCTGCAAGACTAATCAGCAAAATAAGTGTTAATTTCACAAATATCATAGCATAAAAACTGTTTTCCGAAAATGGTGAATTGTATGCTATACACTGGACTGATCAGACGAAAATAAAGGTAGCTGCATGTATCATGGTGATCAGTTTCCTGTGGAACATAGGGGTAGTGCTTGACACTTCCAACAAATTCCACAATTCCACACAAATCTAAAAAATTATGTAAAAAAAATTAAAATGTTTGAGGATTTAGGAAAAAGTAGAAAACAATAAGTAAATAGAAATCTCTATGTCAATTGTTAGAAACTAACCAAAGGTTTCAGATTCTGCAACCCTCCTCTTCCTAATGGAGTGAAAGTTTGCAAAGACATTTGTCTAAGTTTTGTCATCTCAGTAGAAAAATAGAACTTAATATGGAATGGGTGGTTAGTGTTCTTCACTCGATTAGGAGTATCAATGATCATAAAATCCTTTAAAAAAATACAAAGAACCTTCCTTTAGTTCTCTAAGATGATCAAACTTAAAAGGACCACCAGCAATTGATGCCTCAATTTAGTCCCGTACACAAACAAAAATAACAAAAGAAATTTGTATAAACATTCAAAATTTTAATAACAATACACAAAAGTTTCTTTCTTGATCAAATCTTATTAACCTGTAGGTCAACTAAAAGCAATTCAACTTTTCTGAAAACCGTGGTGGTGTAACTTGCCACCAGGTGAGTAGCTTAACACAAATAAGCCAGTCTTTACGACCAGGAATGAGGTCAGTTACGTTGGTAGGAACTTGCATGATTTCTTGCAAAACTGTAGATTTTCTGAGTAGTGAGATAGAAGGTGTTAGAAGATATATTAAATATAGTTTAGAGGATGTCATATATAGACCTCATGGGATCCATTAGAAAACAAAAAATCAGAAAAAAAATCAATATAGAATTTTTCGTTATTAAATATACAAAACTGACATTATAAAGTAGGAAATATTCCTTATATCATATCCAACTGGATATGACTACATATAGGCGTTAATATCAATGTTCTTTTTTGAACATTGGTAAGGCACATTTTTTTTTTCAAAAAACAACTTTCTCAATAACAACAAAAAAGAATCATGCACCCTATATGGTTGCTGCCCATTGACTGTGAAGATATCTAATCATGACATGCATTTTTCAATCAGTTCATTGGCTAATCAAAACATTAGGTTATAACTGTTAAATACCACATAGTTAGGTTTAAACAAAATTAGAATAATGTTTTTTTATTTAATGAATTTGATAAGGCTATAATATCTAGTTTTATGAATGCAGACAAAGTCGACAGTAAACATAGTAAAATTACCATGAAAGTACAACTACATTATAAGGAAACAATATATAACAGTTACTGGTCCATAGCAACTATTTATTGTAACTAAATATATCGTGACTTATTCATACCAAAACATGTTTTAAAAACAATAAATCATTAAATTAAACCGAATAGAAGTCTGAAAACAGTAGAAGAATGAAAGCAATTTATAATACATAACTTAATTTTGTTTATGATCATAAACTTATTTGTTCTTCTCGACCTTGACTCTAACTTCAGAAATTTTCTTTAGTCCCACCTTCTTATCTTCATTACCCAAATCAGATGGCTCCTTATTATGAGAAACATTAGGTGACCCACACGTAACAATAGCATCATTAAATGTGATGCTTTCATGAACCTTACCCAATTCAAATGAATCTCTGCAAAGTTTCTTTGTGGCTGAGGACTGCTCACTAACTTCAGTAACTTCTAAGTTAAGAGCAATTACACATTTTGATGAGGGTGTGCTCGATTCATACGTGTCTTGGCTGTCTGTTAACAATAGGGCACTCTGCATCCAATGCAAAAGCCATTGGCATTAGGATACATTTTGATTATTAAAACTTAAACCTATAATGTATACAATTGATTAAAATACCTGATCACCGGATAGAATAGAAGCTGGATTTATTAAACCATCATAATCTTCATTAATATCTTCTACAATCATTCCATCCTTAGCCAAAACTTTATACACTTTGTAAGAATCTTTACCATCCATAATGTTCTCTTTTTCCACACAAACCAGTAAAAGGAATGTCTTCCCAATCAGATTTTTAATTGCATATGGCAGAGCTTCAGGATCGACAATCTGGTACAAATTCAAGTACAACTGTTAAATTCACACACTAAAGCACTTAACATATCCAATCTAAAGAAGAAATACCTCAGCAGTAGATCCACTCAGAACATTGGTGGCAGTTTCTGAGATAATGTGTGCATCCATACTATCACAAAATAGACATTTAGTTTGACCTGTAGTGTCCATTACTTTGGTGTAAAACATGTACCTATAACATATCCAGTAAATTTGAAACAGTGACGATTATAATGTAGTATACAATATAGTTCAAAAACATAAATAGGTCACAAATATAGTAATCAACAAACCTAGCAATGACATTAGTGACAACTGATTTGCATACATCACACTAGAATTTTTGTTTTTTTCCTTTTAAAGGAGCACCAATGCCGTCAGGATATATATGTGTAACTTTCTTGTTACAATTCCTACAGCGAAAATAGTACCATGCCCAATCTGTGTCAATAGCATAGATAGTGCATATAACTCTTTCCTTACCAACCTGAAAAAACAAACATTTGATAATCAGAGAGATATAAATTGAATAATGTAAATCATAGAAATAAATTACACTACCACATTATTAATGAGTTAATAACCTCTGAAGAATTAGTAAGCACTTCAATAGTCTTCCTTCGATATTGAAACCTATCATCATCCTTAAGAGTTATCATTTGATATTTTAAAGTACTCTCACGAAATGTGAGAGTCAGACCATCAGATGGTAGGCTGCAAATGAAGGAAATATATTAAACATCCATATTATCAATGATCTAAATAAGATTAAAAAACTACTTACGATTGGACAAATTTATTAATTTCCGGATAAGAAGGATTAATATGAACTTGTGAGGCATCAAATGAATTTGAGAGGCTTATTGTTCCTGAGGAAAAATAAAAGTTAATAGAAGTGATTAACTGAAAATAGAGAATTAGAGAACATAATTAGAGAATTAGATATTAAAAATTTACTGACCTTTGAAATTTTTTATTTTAGCAAACCTTAGTAAACATATAACTATGCCACCATGAGCTGCTTGACATTCCCTGAAGACTTTTTCAGCAAAAGCTCCCCATAAGGTACATGAAAGTTTATCATCACTATACCATTACAAAAACAGTTAGTAATTATTACTTTGTGAATACACATAAGTGGTTAATGATATATGGAAAATATAAACGCAGATTTTAGCTTACTTTTCATCCCTCAATTCGAAATCCAGCTTCTTAGTTGCCTTGTTCTTAACCTCCAAACTCTCCATTTCTCCAATGTTAACAATTTGACCAAGCACATCTAATCAACATTACAAATCGTTATATCAAGAGTACAAACAATACAAATCGTTATAAAATCAAATTTATATTGACTTACCAATCAACATAGCCGGATTAAGGGCACCCATCAAAATTTGATTAAACTTAGCTAAAGTTAAAAAGTTTGAATCTGATTTATGATCACTTTGGGTTACAGATGTGCCATTGCCAAAAGCCATTTTGTATAGATGGCTTGTTGTTCGGAATTGACCGCTTGCATAAGTGAGAGTGATATATCATGGTTTTTACCTGTTTTCAACCATGATATAAGTCTTTTTATTGTGTCTTTTAAGTATTTCTATAATCTTTCAGAGTCTTTTAAGGAATTAAGCACAATTGGAGCTAAATTGGATTTATCGAAGTCTCTGAAGCATCTTGGAGCTGAAGCAATTCGAAGACTGAAGCTCAGTATCGATCGACACCCATGCAGTGTCGATCGACACCATCATACGGAAGAAACACGACTAAGACTCCTTGTATCGATCGATACCATTTATGGTTTCGGTCGATACTGATAGTCAGAACGCACATTCTTCAGAAGACCCAAAGAAGAAACAGAAGATTTCCTTATTTTTCCAATGAACTCCAAAGCGTGTATTAGCTATAAAATTAGATTTTTCAGCCTCTTGGAGGCGGAGATTGAATCTGGGAGATAGAGTATTCTTGCAATAGATTTTTGGGAGAAGAACCTTGAACCCTCTTTGTATTCTTACTCTATTTTTACTTTATGATATCTATTTTATTCATGATGTTTGTTTCATTCACCATGTCTGAGTAGATTCCTTGTTAGGTTTAGGGTTATTCAAAAGTATTTGATGAATTGTTAAATTAGATATAATTGTTAGGAAAATCTATAGAGTTCTTCATCTAGACTTGTGACTAATGCTTATTCTAGCGTCACGAACTAGAATCTGATACTAGGTTGATTAATTGACACGAAAGTGTGATTAGTTTCCTGAACTAGTGTTTGGTGAGCAAAAGACCTATTCGCAAAGAAATTTGGTTTAGGGATTTTGTGAACAATTGAACTTTATCGTTAATGCTTGTTTGAATTCATAGAATTTGCAAAGAAATTTGGAATTCTAGGTTTAGGCTTAGATAGTCTTCGCAACGACGGTTGGTTGATTTTACATCTGTTTTTCAATTTCAAGAACGGTGCTTTATATATTCCTGACATTTTATTTGATTGACAATTCAGATTTACCTGCGAATTTCCCTAGGCCTAGCGTTTTCCTCACTGATCTTACTACTTGATTTTAATCGTTTTGTTATTTTTGATTATATCCATTTTGCTTAGCTTAATTCACATCCTGGAATTTATTGAATAATAATCTTGAGTCTTTGTGGTTCGACCCCTAGAATAGTACATCTACTGCTTAGATACTTTAGGGTATTATATTTGAGCATATCAAATTTTGGCGCTGTTACCGGGGACTCTAATTTCACCATTAGAATTTCGACTAAGTTGTCGAGCATCGATCGACACCCTTCATGTATTGATCGATACTCGTCTTAATCCCTGTTACTTACGCGTTTCAACTTCTGTGTTTCAGGTGTATGCAACATCGAGAGACCAGAAGAAGCAAGAATAAGCAGTTGACCAGTCTATCTAACAAAGAGCTAGCTGATTTAGAGCGTACGATCAGAAAGCAAAAGAAACAAGCAGAGATGAACAATTCGATTGTGCTCGCTCGTGATGAAGCTGGGGTTTTGAGAGATCAGGAAGGTCATCTGTGTGACGAGCAAGGACGGAGGCTTGATGCAGAAGGAAACATCGTTGTCCCTGCACTGGTAGCCAACGAGGTTATCCCACTAGCTGTGCATGGGAATGTTGGGAATGCTCTCGTTAATCGCGCCAGAACGATTGGGGAGTACAACAGGCCAGATCAGTTCTATGCCAATCGGTCTGCGATTCGTATTCCCACTTTTCAGAGGAATGACTTTGAGATGAATCCTGCATACTACACTCTTGTAGGCCAGCACCCTTTTCATGGTCTTTCTCACGAGCATCCCATGGATAACATCGAGAGGTTCGAAGATTTGGTCACAAGTATCAAATACAATGGAGTGCCCAATGAGTTCCTTTTTTGTAAGCTCTTTCCATACTCTCTTGGTGGAGATGCAGCTTACTGGTTGAAGCAGTTGCCCCCTGGTTCTCTGACAACTTGGGAGGAGACTAAGAATGCGTTCCTGGACGATTTCTATGATGATGCAAGATCCGAGGAACTCAGGAACAAGATCTCCCAGTTTACTCAAGGAGCAACTGAAGCATGACCTTCAACATGGAGAAGATGATGAAAAAGCCAACCATTGATGGGCAGACATTCTTCATCGATACCTTCAGTGATATATCAGACGAGTACTTCATGCGATTACACCCTAGGAATCCGTTGGAGAGAACACTGGTCTGTTCAGCTCAAACAGAGATGGATTCCAGTGAGGTTGCTACTGGGTACGCCACGATCCTTGACAGCACCACTGAAGCATCGATCGTTACAACCGAGAGCATCGATTGACACCAGCTACTTCTACCTGAGGAGCTGGCTGTCTCTCGTGCACGATCTGATTCACTCGGCGATTGGAGTAAGGAGAGAGCTCTTAAGCTCGATCTTAAACCACTTCCAGCTAATCTGAGGTATGTTTTTCTTGGCCTTAACTCCACTTATCATGTGATTGTTAATTCTTCTTTAAACAACGCAGAGGTCGCCTTACTGTTGAGCAAGCTACGCAAGTATCACAAAGCTCTCGGCTGATCTCTTGATGACATTTCAGGTATATCACCGGATCTGTGCATGCATCGGATTCATCTGGAGGACGAGTCAAAAGCTTCAATCGAACATCAGAGGAGGCTTAACCCGAATCTGAAGGAAGTTGTGAAGAAAGAGATAATGAAGCTTCTGGAAGCAGGCATCATCTATGCCATCTCAGACAGTAGTTGGGTCAGTCCAGTTCATGTTGTACCTAAGAAAGGAGGATTCACTGTGGTAAAGAACGAGAAAGATGAGCTGATTCCGACAAGAACGATCACTGGGCACCGCATGTGCATCAATTACAGGAAGTTGAATGCTGCTACTAGGAAAGACCATTTCCCACTACCATTCATCGATCAAATGCTGGAGAGGTTGGTAAGTCACCCTTACTACTGCTTCCTGGATGGATACTCAGGTTTCTTCCAGATCCCGATACATCCAGATGATCAGGAGAAGACGATGTTTACATGCCCCTACGGCACGTTCGCTTACAGGAGAATGCCGTTTGGGTTATGTAACACTCCAGCCACCTTCCAGAGATGTATGATGTGAATTTTCTCAGATATGATCGAGGAGTTCATGGAGGTGTTTATGAATGATTTTTTAGTTTATGGATCTTCGTTTAAAGGCTGCCTAGACAACTTATGCAAGGTACTTCTGTGATGTGAAGAGAAACATCTAGTTCTGAACTGGGAGAAGTGTCACTTTATGGTCCGCGAGGGCATCATTTTTGGACACAAGGTTTCTAAAGCTGGAATCGAAGTTGAGAAGGCTAAAATTCATGTTATGACAAGCCTCCTGCCACCAACATCTGTGAAGGACATTCGAAGTTTCCTTGGTCACGCCGGGTTCTATCGCAGATTCATTCGGGACTTCTCCAAGTTAGCTCGTCCACCTACTACTCTACTCTGTAAAGATGTCACCTTCGAATTTACACCGGAGTGTCTTGTCGCATTCTAATAGATCAAGAAAGCAATGGTTACTGCTCCTATTGTTCAGCCACCAGATTGGAACCTCCCCTTTGAGATCATGTGCGATGCGAGTGATTTCGCAGTTGGGTCAGTTTTGGGACAGAGGAAGGACAAGAAGCTTCATGTCATATACTACGCCAGCAGGACATTGGATGATGCTCAAATGAACTACATCACTACAGAGAAAGAGTTACTAGCCGTTGTGTTCTCCTTTGAGAAATTTTGTTCTTTTCTGATTGGGAGTAAAGTGACCGTTCATACCGACCATGCTGCTCTCAAGTATTTGCTGCATTACAAGGATCTGAAACCTTTCCTCTGCCGTTGGGTTTTACTGCTCTAAGGCTTTGACATCGAGATTAAGGATAAGAAAGGGGTAGAGAATGGAGTTGCAGATCATCTCTCACGAATGAGGATCGATGAAATCGTGCCTATTGATGATTCTTTACCTGAGGAGAAGATCTATTTCATCAAAACTGGAATTCGACACAACTCTTCTACGACTCTGCCAGTGCAAAACGCAAGCATCGATCGACACCCCAGTAATATCGATCGACACCTTCACGAGATCTTGCATTCTCCCTGTATCCAAAACATCAGCATCGATCGACACTCATCCAGTGTTGGTCGATACCTTTTATCTGCCAGTGCTGTTTCGACTGCAGACCACTTCTTTGCAGGAGAATCTTTGGTTTTCACCACTCCTGCTGAACCTTGGTATGCTGACATAGCTAATTATCTTGCCGCCGAATACGAACCAAAGCACCTCAAGAAGTATGCAAAGAAGAAGTTTATGCGAGATGTCAGACCATTATTTTGGGATGAACCGTACTTGTACAAGCACTGTTCTGATGGGATTTACAGAAGATGTATCGCTGAGACTGAAGTGCCAGAAATTCTATATCACTGCCATGGATCTGAGTATGCTGGACACTTCGCCACATTCAAGACAGTTTCCAAAGTTCTTCAAGCTGGCTTCTAGTGGCCTACACTGTTCAAGGATGCTCATGCTTTTATCTTGCATTGTGATGTGTGTCAGAGAAGAGGGAAGATTAGTAAGAGACATGAGATGCCACAGAACTTTATCCTGGAAGTAAAAGTTTTTGACTGCTGGGGTATCGATTTTATGGGACCGTTCCCTCCATCGCGACAGAATAAATACATCTTGGTCGCTGTCGATTACGTCTACAAATGGGTTGAAGCGATTGCTAGTCCTACCAACGACTTTTCCGTGGTTCTAAAACTGTTCAAGACCATTATCTTCCCTCGGTTTGGAGTACCTCGAGTTGTGATAAGTGATGGTGGCACTCACTTTATCAACAAAATCTTTGAAAAACTGCTGAGGAAGTACAGCGTTCATCATCGCGTCGCCACACCTTATCACCCTCAGACAAGCGGACAGGTTGAGGTCTCCAACAGACAGATCAAAGAGATTTTGGAAAAGACAGTCGGCGCTACACGGAAAGACTGGGCAATGAAGCTCGACGATGCGCTTTGGGCTTATCAGACCGCTTTCAAGGCACCACTCGGCACCACACCATTCCATTTGCTGTACGGGAAAGCGTGTCATCTTCTAGTTGAGATCGAGCACAAAGCAGCCTGGGCTACCAAATTGATGAATTTTGACATCAATACTGCTGCTCAAAGGCGATTGGTTTAACTAAATGAGCTAGATGAGATCAGACACCTCGCCTATGAAAACTCCAAGTTGTACAATGAAAGGACTAAGGCCTATCATGACAAGAAGATCCTTTCTCGCCACTTTGAACCAAATGACCAGGTACTTCTGTATAACTCTCGTTTACAGTTATTTCCTGGGAAACTGCGTTCTCGTTGGTCAGGTCCCTTCACAATCAAGGAAGTCTGACCACACGGTGCAGTCGTGTTGCTGAATGCTGAGGGAAAAGAGTTCACTGTCAATGGACAGCGGGTGAAACACTATTTGGCGAACGCCGCTATTCCAGATGGCCACATAATGCCTCTGGCTGAACCGCCAGCTGCATAAAAGATCCAAATGTCAAGCTAAGGACATCAAACAAGCGCTTGGTGGGAGGCAACCCATTGGTGAGTCTGTACATAAGTATTTCATATCTTTTTCATTCTTGTTTTTGTCTTGTGTTTTCACGTGAACCAGGTGCAGATGATCAGCATCGATCGATACTAAGTGGCATCGATCTATACTGACGACCAGGGAAGAAATGTACCACCATGATGCGAGTATCGATCGATACCACTTACGGTATCGGTCGATGCCCTTCGCCCAGGTAAGTTTTTCTATAAAACCCTTGGGTTTTCTTCTTCATTTCTTCACTCCTCCATCGATCGACGCCGCCGCTCTTTCCGATTCTCTCTCACCATTTCTTCATTTCTTAACTGTTTTGCTCGATTTTAAATCCTATTCCACTCGGATTTTCGTCCCCATTATCATCCTCCAATTCACTCTTTCGATCTGCAAGGTAATAAACTCAAAATCCTAACTCTTGGATTCGTTGGCAGGTTTGGAAAATTTTGATTATGTTTCCTCTGTTTTACTTTCCTGCACCGTCTCCTTTCGTGGATAGTTCTAGAGGAATGAGACAACATTAGATGGGGATGAATTAGCATGTTTTGCATGATCAATTTCTTGGCAATTCGATAATGTGTTGTGATGATTTAATTGGAATGAGACCCATATATATGTTTCTGAGCAATTTGGTTCTGATCAATTTCTGAGCATATATATGTTGAGTTGCTCACTGCTACATTGCAATATCGGTATGATATTGTAGTAATTTGGTGTTGGCTTTGTTTTAATTCGCAGATGGCTCCCCGTAAGAAGGCATGACACTCGGAAGCCTCTGGCTCCAACCCACCACGCAACGAGTTCAGTCACCACGACGAGGTTGAGGCTTTCGACGGATCGTTCTGGCATGCCGGTGTCATGACAGCTTGTCTGACCAGATATCGGTATAGGGTTCTAAAGGGCGGTTTCACAAAAAACACGGGTCCTCAGAGTTTCTTTGAGGTCTACATCAGTGACTTGAGAGCTGCACCACACCGCTCACCATCTCCCTCTACCCCTGTTGTTGCTGCTAGGCCTCCCTGGCCTAAGTTGGAAGGGAAGAAGATTATTCCGAGGCGCGATTAGGCATGTTCGCCTAAGGAGGAGACCGAGAGTGAGACCTGCATCTATAGGCCTATAGCCAAAGAGTGGGACAACTACGACACGTTATTCTACAACGAGTGGCTGCGTGTTGCTGTGGTCCCTACACGTTTCATCGATCCTCACACCATGCGTCGTCTGGGTATCGACGTGGAGCTCTCCGCCATGCTTGATAGGATCGGTTTAGGGATATTGTACTCGCGGCAGTACGACCTTTATCCCGACCTTGTCCATCAGTTCCTTGCGACAGCCCGCATCTACTACCGCGACGAGGTCCACCGTGACGCTTTGGAGGGCACTCTGACCTTCCTGATTCGAGGCGTCCGCTACAGACTCCTGATCCCTGACCTCTGCGACATCTACGGCTTCGACCGTGACCTCCGGCAGATAGCTCTGCCCACTCAGTTTTAGGATGTCCAGGTTTTCTGGAGACACATCAGTCTTGGAGCCTACCACTCCAAGACCACCACACAGATGGACGTTCGCCACCCCACTCTTCGCTGCATCGTCCGCATTCTGAGCACCACTCTCCTCTGCAAGATGGAGCCGAACAAGTTGAGGATTTCTGAGTTGATCCTCCTCTACAAGGCTGTAGGCGACTTCATTCCTGAGGATAGTTATGAGTGGCCCGAGTTGAACCTCGTGGTCTACATGGGCGCTGTCTTTGCGCACCACCTGGTCTCTCTGAAGACTAAGCCCTTCTCTGGACGCAACTACGCCACTGCGCGGAAGACCGAGTCGGTCGACAGCCTCCTCACTCCCATCTTTGAGCATTTCTGTATCTCCATTTCAGAGTGCTCGATTGTCACAGCTCGCTCTCTCATGGATGAGCAGCATATGCAGCACATGCGTTGGCTGAAGCCAACTCGACTTTGGTGTCTTCCCATGACCGACGGCGAGCTCTTTGTGTATCTTCCCAACCGAGCTCTGACCACCATTGATGGCGATGCCACCAAGCTACGTTTCAAGCCAGATCCCAGCTTGCTTTCGGTTGCTCTGGCTACACGTGTAAGCGCTCCGCCACGTATCCTTTCTACTCCGACTGATGCTGATGCCTCACCCGCAGCTGACTTTGCTAGAAGTCAGCCTCGTCGTTCACAATGCCACTAGACATCTGCTCCTGCACCTTCCTTCCCTCCACCACCGGATCTGCCGATGGAGACCGCCTCTTTTCAGAGGTACGTCGTGGAGAGCTTACAGAGCATTTGGGCCACCGTCTCTCGTTGTCGCTGCATGTCCTCTACGGACGCCCACTCTTCCACACCCGGCCTTTCATCCCGCTACACCGTCTCTGACACTGAAGATTCAGATGATTAGACTCTCTGTTTCCTTGGTTTCACGTTGTCTATTTCCCTGTTCTTTTTTTTTTCTTTGTCTTTCATTCTGAACTTTTAGGTCTCATTGTCAGTACTCTATTTGTGTTCAACTTGTGACTATCTTATGATTTTGTTGCTTCTAACTTGTGTTCTAGTGATCTAACAGTGCTTCATCTAACATTTGGCTCTCTGGACATGATTTTGGGCATCAGTTTCACGAAAAAGGATCTTAGTATCGCTCGACACACTACTGGTATCGGTCGATACTCAGCAATCATCGGTTTATACCGGTTAGAAAATCGATTGATACCCAATATCACACACGGTAACCTTTGTGCAATCCTTCAGCCACTCTGTTCTTTTGCTTTCTTTTGCCTTCTCTAGGCTAGATAACACTGGGGACAGTGTTGTTTAAGTCTGGAGGAGGTAGTTACTGACATTGTGTTTGTTTTTCTTAGAGTCAATTATCTTTGAGTCAAAAATTTGTTTTCTTGAGTCAAAACCTTTGGAGATTATGAACTTTTGCTTGAATCAATTGCTCTGACTTTGTTTTTAAGTAACAGTGTTACAGAATCAGCTCTAAGATCTACTAATGAAAAATCCAAAGACTGACCAGTTGACTAGAAGACACCCTTATCCCCAGCAGATTTCTTCTAAATCCTGAGCCCAATTTTGCATTTAATTTATGAGGTTGGTGTTCACTGAACTTGATTCATCATTCATATCTGACAAAGGAACCCATGTTTTTGAAAATTATGGTATACCTCTCCCTTGACACACGTTGATACAGAAAATGCATGAAAGATGAGATGATTTCCGCCTAGTAGAGGGCTAGGAACACTTCTTGTGATCCCATTTTTCTACTTGGATAAGGAATGATCACACAAAGGTCTGAAGCGAGGGGTAGGAACATTTCCTGAGACCCCGTTATTCGTCTAAGACCTTTGATACTTTGAGAGGGGAGAACTGGGAATTAGGTGGCAATTACCATCAATACTTGCGTCTCAAACCTGGATTTGTATATGCGAAGCATAAATTCAAAATCAAGAACATAAAAAGAGATAAGTCTGGGGGAGAGGAAAACAATACCAAAGTATGAAACTTGGGTGGTTCCTTGGTCATGATATCTTACTCTCTTTGTATTCTTACTCTATTTTTACTTTATGATATCTATTTTATTCATGATGTTTGTTTCATTCACCATGTCTGAGTAGATTCCTTGTTAGGTTTAGGGTTATTCAAAAGTATTTGATGAATTGTTAAATTAGATATAATTGTTAGGAAAATCTATAGAGTTCTTCATCTAGACTTGTGACTAATGCTTATTCTAGCGTCGCGAACTAGAATCTGATACTAGGTTGATTAATTGACACGAAAGTGTGATTAGTTTCCTGAACTAGTGTTTGGTGAGCAAAAGACCTATTCGCAAAGAAATTTGGTTTAGGATTTTGTGAACAATTGAACTTGATCGTTAATGCTTGTTTGAATTCATAGAATTTGCAAAGAAATTTGGAATTCTAGGTTTAGGCTTAGATAGTCTTCGCAACGACGGTTGGTTGATTTTACATCTGTATTTCAACTTCAAGAACGGTGCTTTATATAATCCTGACATTTTATTTGATTGACAATTCAGATTTACCTGCAAATTTCCCTAGGCCTAGCGTTTTTCTCACTGATCTTACTACTTGATTTTAATTGTTTTGTTATTTTTGATCATTTTGCTTAGCTTAATTCACATCCTGGAATTTATTGAGTGATAATCTTGAGTCTTTGTGGTTCGACCCCTAGAATACTATAGCTACTGCTTAGATACTTTAGGGTATTATATTTGAGCATATCATAGAGCAAATATCTCAATGAATCTCCACTGAACAAGAGGAAGCTGATTTGAGAATTTGTGCACTAAATCTTTTTTTACAGATGTGTGGATCTTAACACCCTGAAACAATATAAGGTATATGAACTGTTAGCTATAGCTTTATAATTTCGAAAAAGGTTAAAGAAGTTGGCTTACGTGTTCATATGCAAAAACCAATTCTAGAGTTTCCCCGGCGTTGATGGTGTACTAACGCCATGAGTGAAGGACTTTGACCTGGACACGCCAAACAGTCTTATACGGTCGTAAATCTCTTAGGTAAGCAAACAAAGCAGCCATATATTTGTTTTGAAAGATTGTGGTTATGGGGTTATTCTTGATAAAAGATTTGGTGCATATGACGGTGCCCTAATGCAGGTATTTATAGGCTAATGCAAGGATGTGAGGATTGAAGTAGGTTAAATCTCGGAAAATCTTGGTGAATATATTGTGGGTTTGTTATAATTATTCATTAGAAGAATTTGTGGAATATTCTTAATGATTGGTATAAATGTGTTTGTCGGATAAACCTAAATTAAGAAGATTTTTGAGATTAAAGTCGGAAAAATCTCAAAAATCTTGGTGAGTATATTGCGGGTTTGTTATAAATATTCATTAGAAGATTTTGTGGAATATTCTTAATGATTGGTATAAATGTGTTTGCAGAATATACCTAAATTAAGAAGATTTTTGAGATTCGGTTTCAAGATATCCATAGATATTGCTACCTTAAGTTGATTTGGAATGTTGTTTCCTTGTTTTGGTACTCGGATCCGATAATGTAGGAACCGATTAAGACGCCAACCGGGTCTAATAGAGATCTGCGGGCTTTTGTAAATGGATTGGATCAAAAAAGGTTGAATTACTTAGTTACCCATTACTTGCTTAAGGTATTGTTATAATAGTATGGCATGTCATTGTAATTTTTTTACAAAAGAAAGGTTTAGTTGAAAAAACTGCTGCAAAAATAATAGTTAGATTTAAGTCTTTAAATTTAGTCCTTTATCTATGTAATAATTTTGACTATAGAAAGTCTCCAGCTGATGGACTAGTATATAAAGTCTCTTCTCAGCATTGTAACCCTTTTAAGTTTAATGAAATAAAATGAGTTTTTTTTTCTTAGTTTTCTTCTGAGATAGAAGCAGCCACCCTCTCCTTCTTCTTGTATGTGATTCCTTGAAGATTGAGTGTTATCAGAACTATCATAGATCTTTTGACCATCTGTGTGGCATCTTTCAATCCACCAACTATCAATCTCATTCTCTGGATTCTTCAAAGAGTCCCCATCGGCTAGTCGAAGAGTATCCCTCACGAAATCCACTTCACTCCATCAATTAACCCACTTGGATATGTAGAGAGTGCGCTTCAGCCATCTACAAATCTCCATCTTCCACCACACTTCTGGATCCATTCATTTGGTTCTTATATCAAGGACAGAGCATAGTTGGTTCTAGAATAAAGTATTGAAACGAAGAAGACAAGTCTAATCAATTAGACACGGAAAGAATGTTAAAGAAAGTATTTGTAACTTGTGAATGTTAAGAAATAGCATTGATGTTGATGTGAATGCTAAACAAGCATTGACGAACTGATGATGGTAACTTGACTCGGAAAAAAAAATCGAGTAGTGAGTTTATCAGGAAAGGAAACCAGAGAGCAAGGTGATCCTATGTTGGATGGATGATCAGTTTTCATAATTGGAAGTGAAAACGTGTTGAAGTTTGTTTACTAACTTGCTCGTATCATTGGAAATGATTGATCAAAGTCATTGGAAAATGAATGAAGGTGAATTGTCGGTTTGCTAACTCAATCAATCATAAGGAGTGATTGATAAAAGTCATTGAATAATGACTAAGTGAGTAAACATTGGTTTTGCTCCCTTGATCTAAAATGACTGATCAAAGTTATTATATATTGACTAAGGATTGTGGACCTTGTCATTGTTCGGAATGGACGAATGGTGACTAGTGAACAGTTGGAAACCTCAAAGTGGAGCAGTTGTAAAGAATTGAACCCATTCGGTTAAAGATAAGTTGAATGTTGGATTCGTGGAGGTGGATGTTAACGGCAATGGAAAGCCAAGGTAAGGATTTATTTCTAAGGATGTTTAGATGGATATCTAACAGTATAGGAAGGGCCAAGTAGTCGGTGAATGAGGTGTAAATTCTTTAAGGAAAATGGGATGAATAGAAAAAGTCTTGCGAAAGTTTTTGTAAGGCATAGAATGGTCGTGAAGGAATTGATCTTAAGCTGTTGGAGCTTAAAGAAGTTGACAAGGATCAAAGGTAAATCACAAAACAAGTTGTTCTTAGAACGATATCGAAAGGGGAGATCTGTTTAGTGTTGTATCACGCTAAGTCTTGGAAATAATATTGACGGTAAACCACTAAAGATATTGATCACACATCAAATCCGAAGGAGTGAAGTTGGAAATCTTCTAGTAGATAAGTTGATGCATCTGGGAAAGTTTAAGTAGCAAGTTGTCAGAATTTAAGAAAATTTCCAAGCAATGGTTCAGGTTAAGAATGAAATCATTCTTGGACGTTGGGAGATTGGTGGTAGTGTTGGATTATGCTGGTCCCTAACAAATGTGGCGTGTAATCCACTAATATTGTCATTGGTGAAGTCTGTAAATGGTTTTTTTCCGAGAAGTGATCAGATGCAAACAAGGAACTGTCAACGGAAGCTCGTGGATAAAGGACTGTTCGTGGATGGCTCGCAAGGATTCACGTGGATGTACGTTGTACGACAAGAAAAAACCTACGAGTGGCTAAGGTACGATTAAGGTAAGTGTTAAACTCGTTAATTGTTATATGTGTATTGTTGCGTAAATGTTTATGTAAGTGAATAGGTAAACAAATCGAAAATATTTTTAATTTCAGTGTAAGTGTTACTTTCGGATTTATGTCCGAGAGTTTATCCGGTACATGGTATTGGGTTAGGGTATTTTAATTAGTTTATTTTCATGATTGATATTCTAGAATTGAATGGTTGCCTTTGATTCATTGATTGACCCAGCCCCTTTATCTGTTTCTTAATCGATTTTTTAATCATTGTTAATTTTATTGATTTATTTGATAACCAAAAACCAAACAGTTTTGAAAGTTAATTTTAAATTATTCTCGTAAATTTTCGTATAACCATTCAGTCATTTTAGACTTGATCCCACATATATTATCGCAGATTTTATCGTGCCCTTGCGATTTAAGTCATCCAGATTAATACTCAGAACAATTAACGATGTTGCACTGTAGTGAAATGAAAAAAAATCTACGAACACCGGTTTTGGTCTTGGTGTTAGCTCGAATGTAGTTGTATCTCCAAAACCTGCAAAAACTCGATTGACTTTTTTTTTCCCGTTTATTGTTTAATTACGAAAGGGTGTGAAACCACACTGATACAAAACATACAAAATAAGAAACGTTCTTAAGTTATACCCAAAATACCTTATACATGTGTGGAGATTTTATGAATTTCAAGAAGCAATGATCAATCTAAAGATTACATTTAAAGACAATAAATGAATGATGTCATAACTCATAAAGTGGGATACCATAAGGAGTGGAAGTAAGATTGTTTAGAAACTAAAAGAAGTAGAAGTATTAGCATAAGCAACACTCCCCAAGGAAAGTTTCCTTCTCCGAAAAGGGACTTAGCCTGGTTTGCTCTAACGGAGTAAGATGAATTAAAGAGACGTCGATGGACGAAGCTTAGAGATACGAGAATGAAGACAAAGAGAATTGGGATGAACAGCATGAAGAGCTTGAGATTAACCGCGATTTTCTCAACCTCGTACTTGTAATGCGGGTATGAAGAGAGGAAGAGGAGCAAAAATATGATGGCGAAGAGAGTTAGTAGTGTAAGAGGAGGTGCTGATGAAGTCAGTAGTGTTTCCTCTAACCATCCTCGCTTCCATGAACCTCCTCTTCTTTCCTTAGCAAACCACCCCATCTTTCTTTTTTTGGTTCAAACTCTTTCTCTCTCTCAATACCTTCTTATAATCGTGTGTGTATGAAGTGAAAGACGCCTTAGATGCTATTTTGTTGCTAAAAAAAAGATGCCTTTTTATTATAAAGTGATAGTAAGGAGGAGAATTGTAATTAGTGAATTACAACATCTTTAAGTTCTAAATAGAAATTAAAATTTTCAAAATCATTACTTTCAAATGTGCAGTGTTAACTTATTGGTATTAACTTTTTTCTTATGATGAGACTAATTATAATAGAATTTTCTTTTTACTTTTTAGTTACATTCTTATTCGACTTACAAATTTTCCTATAAATTAATTATTTACAAAACTAATATAATAAAGATTAAAACCCTTCCGAGAACTTAATTAAGTAGTATATATATATATATATACAAGCAATGCAAAGTCCGATCAATTGATGTTGCATAACCGCATATGTTCTCTCGGAAAGAGTCGTTCTCGAACACTCTATACCAATCTTCCTCTATTCTATATTCCATGGTCCTATTTATTTTATTTCTCCACCATTTGGAAATTTCTATAGTAATTTGGCAAATTATTCAATATAACTGCGATGATGTTTGGTTAGCAAATGAAGAAATTTAAGAAAATAATGTATCTTATAATTAGTTGAGCAAATATTGAATGAAATAAATCGTTAAAAACGTTACCATTGTATTTGAGATATGAAGGAAAATTGAAAGGAATCAATTCCTTTTGAAAAAAGCCACCAAATTGTTTTCACCTTTCCATCCTGCTTTTGAAAAGATAATAAATGGGCATAAAGGATCATATAAGAAGAATAAAGCGCAAGAATATATGTATACTATATTAAGTCTCGTGTATACACGGAGTTATAATACAATGTTAAAAAAATCTCCATCAAATAAAACTAAAAATAAAAACATTGAAAACCTAAAAAGTCACCCTTGAAAATAATAGTTATTATATTTCTTTTTAAATAAATATGTTGTTATGCAGTTAATTACATGATATGCCATTACAAATCTTTTGTGAATCCTCAATATTATTTCAATTTTAAAAGAGTTTAAAAGGTAAAAATATAGACACAAAATAATTAAACGATTTAAAAAAAATATTACATTTTGTTTTGGAAATTTTTCTACAATTTTTGTTAGTTTTTTTATTTTTCTTTTTATCTGACTTAGGATGAAATTCCATTAGTTTCATCATATAAAATACTCAATAGCTAAACTTTAAATATAGGGGTAATTGCTAAAACTAGACCCAAAATTGAGTTTGAATGCAAAACTAGATCCCAAATTGAAACAAATGCAAAACTAGAACATAAGAGTATGAAAATTACATTAACCCCCTTATTTGCAAACAAAAAAATAGAATTCACAATTACAGTTCTAATCTCCGCGCAGCGTAAAATTCTTGAACGAAGTCTCACTGTAGACTTCGTCCATGAAATCCATGAAGTCTGAACTGTAATTAAACCTTAGATTTGAATTAAGAAAAATAAGAAAAAATAATTTCAATGCAATTTCTTATAAAGTAAATAACATTATCCAAAATATGAACTTAATAAATTAAAATTTCCGCAACTTTCATAAAATTTAAACATGGAAGGTTGATTATGTTCTAAAATACCAAAAATAGTCGTAGACTTCGGTAGAGAAGTCTGAAACCATAATTAAATGTGAAATTTAAATTAAAAAATGATTAAAAAATATTTCATTCAAAAATTTTGAAAAATAAATTATATTAAATCAAAGCGAAAGGTTTAAAAATAAAATTTCATAAAACTAAGCCATTTGATGTAAACCATGTGAGCATGGTAGATTAGAGGTTGTCAATTGGTAAGATTCGATGCATATATCTTTAGGGTTAGAATTAGTTTGATATGTTTTTGATATAAAATGACGATCCTTCGTAGAGTTGTTAGATTTTGGATATATTATACTATTTTGATGTCAAATGTTAGTATTTGTTAGCAAAAACTGCAAAAAAACATTCGAATTTTAGAGTTTAGAGTTTAGAGCTTAGAGCTTACAGACTTCTCAGATTGCATTGAAATTATTTTCCGTAGAAGAAATTGCATTGAAATTATTTTTTATTATTTTATTAATTTAAATCCAAGGTTTAATTACGGTTTGAGACTTTAACCATGAAGTCTAGAACCGTAATGAAATGTGAAATTTAAATTACAAAATGATTAAAAAATATTTCAATCAAAAGTTTTGAAAGATAAATTATTTTAAATCAAATCGAAAGGTTTAAAAAAAATTCATAAAATTTCTTAAAATAAGTCATTTGATGTAAACCATGTGAGGCATAATAGGTTAGAGGTTGCCAATGGGTAAGAATCCTTGTATATATTTTTAGGGTTAGACTTAGTTTGATATGTTTTTGATATAAATTTGTGATCCTTCGTATAGTTGTTAGATTTTGGATATATTATACTATTTTGATGTCAAATGTTACTATTTGTTAACAAAAAGTGAAAAAAAACATTCAAATTTTAGAGTTTAGGGCTTACAGACTTCTCACGTCTCGGGTAACATTTTGTTAGCGTGGACTTTTTTTGTAGAAGTCTGAAATTCAAATAAATCCAAAAAAAATTTTAAAATCATTGAAACTTAGGTTCTTAAACAGATATTTAGATAGATAAATTCCCTATCTAGGGACAATTGCCCTGTGTCTTGCAGCTATCATATTAAACATCACGAAGTCGTCCCTCAAATCTTCAACCTCTTCCATCGCTAGGTTGAACAAAATGTTCGATAAACCTTCTTCAGTTTCCAGCAAAGTTTCATCATCACCACCTGTGTGAATTAGATTAGTATTGTCGAGATCAATTACGATATGTTAAACTGTAGTGAATAAGACACTTATGCGCGAACAGATTGATCCTCCATAATTTAAGCACCACGATCACCGCTCCTCCCCTCCTGGTTCTAAAGCCATTCCAGCAGTTATAAGCATGTTCACCGGTTGCCATACACTTTAACATATTGTCCCTATTATGATTAATAAAAGGTGGTTGTAAATTACAATAATGTGAGTTTCGTCATGGTGTTATTATTGTTTGGTTTAAACTTACATGTCATGTTTGATGTAAAACACATTCTTTGTATGTGCACGGGCATGTGAACTCTCTTGAAGGGGGCATGTGCTGCAGATCATGTCCATAATATCTACATCATAAGTGTTCTCCTTCAGTTAAATAAAGTTACATGCATATAAATTATGGTTTAACAAATTTGCATGCATACCTATAGCAACATTTGTTTTGGTTTTGATGTCACGGATTTGGGTCAAACTTAAAAAAATCCAACTAGTGCTTGTCCTTCAAAAGATCGATTTTTATGATTCCAGTCTTTGTAGACAGAATTGTAAGTACGAAGCGAGATTTTGTTGCACGGAACCCTTCAAATCCTGGCCGTACTGCTACTTTCTGTATTTCAATTCAGTGTCCTTCATACTTCTCCAATCCTGAGAACGTTGGCACATGTACTGGAGTAATCATCAACTCCATCTTAGGTCCCTGCAGAAGAAAAAGCATCACCAAAGTATTGTTGATCCATGTGACTGCATGTCTGCATGTAAAAACATAAAACCTAAGTGAATATCTCTTACCTCTTCGTCTACTAAACGTAGGACCAATAAGGACCTTCATTGAGAACGGAGTAAGAGTATATGCCAAGAATGTTGACTTTAAAACACCAATCTGTTTTGCTTTCATTGGCTCTTTCATTTGCTTCGGCTCGAAGGTTGTAAGCATCCATCAGATTTTTTTTTATTTGTTGTGAGTTTTGTGTTGCAGAGATAAAAGCAATGAAGAAACGACTTCGTCTATGGAGGTGGAATGATTAATAGATGGGAAACTAAAAAGACGGACGTATCTTTGTTAAGACTGGACGTGACTTTTCAAAAAATAAAAAATTCAGTGTTTCCGGTTCTTTAATGTTTTGTTTTAAGGGTTAGAGACTTCTTCAGTGATGTATGTATGCGAAGTATGTAAGCGAAGTCTCCAAATGAAGTCTGAAAATGACAGACTATAGACTTCATGCGCATTCTTCACACGCAGACTTCTCCGGGAGACTTCATGCTTAGACTTCATGCTCATGCTCAATCATTGTATTTGTTCAATAATGGCTTTGGGACATCGGAAAGGGCAAAGACGAAATAATTATGAATAGACTCAAGACCCAAGGTGATTCAGTGTATCTAGTTAGTAATTTAATGGTTCGTTAATCATTAGAATAAATTTAGATTTTATAGACTTGTCTGGTGAAGTCTGCTAAGAGACTTCGTCTGTGAAGTAACCGACTTGTCAGACTTCGTTGTAGAAGTCTTATTTCGAAAACTTTCAAGATTGTTGGGTTAAAAATTTTGGGGGCAAAATTACATTTACTAAACCAGATAAAACATAAATTGCAATAGTTAATATGGGTTAAAAAAACTAAAAAAATCTCCATCGCTCTCTTTCTCCTCTGAATCACCAAACATCGCAGGAAATCTCTAAATGCCGACACTCTATCTTGTCTCCTACGATCATCGCCGTCATAAGTTATCGATATTCTTCCTCCCTTCGGGAAAACCCCAAAGTCTATCTTTTAGGGTTTGCTCGCAGTCGACAAAACGCCGAAGACTCATTTTCACCATATGCCTTAGTTTCCACTTAGGCTTTTCACCAAAGACACTGAGCTGCAGCGTAGAAAAAGCATAGGCTACTACAGCAAAACACCTAAGCTTTTTGAAGCTGTCAAGCGTGCACTAACTGTAGCTGAATGGAAAAGGATTTGGAATTCCCCTCTGGGTGTCTTCCTAATGTACCACGAGCAACAGATCGCATGGGCATCGAGGCTGGTCCACTATATGCTAGGTTTCCAACTTGTATGCTTCAAAAAACATGAGATTTGGAGTCTAGTTGGTGAAGTCCCAGTCAGATTCTCTATAAACGAGTTTGAACACATCACCGGGCTCAACTGCGAATATGTGGAAGATCTTATGACTCTGGAGCCTGAGGCTGAGATCACAGATGAGATGAGAGAGTTTTGGAAAAAGCTTGGAGTCGATGTGGCGAGTGGACCAATCAATGAAGACTTGGTGTCAGCGTGTAGACGCTATTCTCAGTGGGATACGGAAGATCGCGTGAGGTTGGACTATCTAGCCATCTTTGCCAATTGCAATGATGCACACCCTCACCATCAGGGCATCAATTTAAACCTTGCTAGGCTGGTGATAGATCTGGACAAGTTTGCTGCATACCCTTGGGGAATAGTAGCTTTCAAGATTTGGATTTCTTTGGTGAAGGCTGCGGATATCACCATGACTTATCATATCATCGGGTTTGTCTAAGCGTTGCAGTCTTGGGTTTACTTTGCCCTACCGGACTTTGCAACAGAGGTGGGAGATCCTCTCTTCGGTAACCCAACGCCACCTCTTCTAGCTTACAAAGGATCAAGGGGGAGGAAAAACCTCAGAAATGGCATCCTCAAGTAGGTATATTATCAAAGCTTTAATATGTGGTGTCATTAGAGACATCTTTCTAGAGATCTTATCTTAGACTTCACACATGAAGTGTGTTATTATATTATCTGATCTCCCTCTATTCATTTTTATGTTTGTAAACCAGAGTCTGCAGCTTTGTCAAGAAAGCATTTGAGGAGATGTTCCCACGGTGGGATGATGACGAGGAGGATCAGAGAATTGTCAACATTTTGAAAGCAATGTTTGGACGATTGTCAATGAATCCTTGGCAGTGGCAAAAAGAACACTGGCCATCTATGGGTGTGTTGCCCTCAAAATTCAAGGAAAACAAGGTGAAGGTGAAGGATAAGGTGAAGGATGAGCCGTATGAGGGCACGTTTCATGGCAATAAGAGAGAGCTGGAAGCTTCTGAAGAGGGTAGTTTGAAAAAAGCTTGTTTATCCTCTGCTACAGAATTTAAGAAGCACCTATGTGATGCATGGAAAGATGTAGTTGACACTCGACTCAAAACGTTTGAGGCAGAGTTGAAGGGGCAGTTGGTTGAATTTGGAACTAAGATTGTCTTACTCACTGACAAAGTAGACGATCTGAGTTGTGCTTTTGATAAGTTCACCAGCGGATCTATGAAGAAAGAACCCGAGGAAGTGAAAGAGAATCCTCAGGAAAAGTAGGCTCAATCATATGCCAAAAATGCATGTAGACGCTGTTCTTAGTGGGATATGGAAGATGGCGTGAGGTTAGGCTATCTAGCCATCCTTGCCAGCTGCATTGATGCACACCCTCACCATCAGGGCATCAATGTAAACCTTGCTAGGCTGGTGATGGATCTGGATAAGTTTGCTGCATAGCCTTGGGGAAGAGTAGCTTTCAAGATTTTGATTTCTTCTGTGAATGCTGCGGATATCACCAGGACTTTTACATCAGCGGTTTTGTCCAAGCGTTGCAGTCTTGGGTTTACTTTGCCCTCTCGGACTTTGCAACAGAGGAGGGAGATCCTTTCCCCAGTAACCCAACGCCACCTCTTCTAGCTTACAAAGGATCAAGAGGGAGGAAAAACCTCAGAAATGGCATCCTCAAGCAGGTATATTATCAAAGCTCTAATATGTGGTGTCATTAGAGACATCTTTCTAGAATTTTTTTTAGACTTAACATATGAAGTCTGTTATTATATTATCTGATCTCCCTCTATTTATTTTTATGTTTGTAGACCAGAGTCTGCAGCTTTGTCGAGAAAGCATTTGAGGAGATGTTCCCACGGTGGGATGATGATGAGGAGGATCAGAGAATTGTCAACATTGTGAAAGCAATGTTTGGACGATTGTCAATGAATCCTTGGCAGTAGGAAAAAGAACACTGGCCATCTTTGGGTGTGTTGCCCTCAAACTTCAAGGAAAACAAGGTGAAGGTGAAGGTGAAGGATGAGGTGAAGGATGATCCGTATGAAGGCACGTATCATGACATTAAGAGAGAGCTAGAAACTCCTGAAGAGGGTAGTTTGAAGAAACATCATCTATCCTCTGCTGTAGAATTTGAGAAGCGCTTATGTGATGCGTTGAAGGATGCAATGGACGCTCGACTCAACACGTTTGAGGCAGAGTTGAAGGGGTAGGTTGTTAAATTTGGAACGAAGAATGTCTTACTCACTGATCTGAGTTGTGCTTTTGATAAGTTCACTAGCGGAGCTATGAAGAAAGAATCTGAGGAAGTGAAATAGAATCCTCACGAAAAGATGACTCAATCTGATGCCAAATCAAATGCACCTATCGATGGGGTTAGTCTTCCTCTCTTAACCCAAAGATTCCCAAAAATAACATAAACCAGCTTAGTAAGAAGGAGGATATTGAGGAGTCTAAGTAGTAGAGGAAAAGTAATAGAGTAGTTGTCAGGAGTAGTCAGTCACACAAATGATGTGAATTATGAACATTGTAAAATTTATATTTGAATGATGTTTATTAGTGTGCCTTATCCATATGAAATTGCAATAAAACGATGTTGCTTGCAACTATGCAGAGTAGTGTTAAATCGACAAGGACCAGAAAAACAAGCTGATTGCCTTCTTGGAGACTTGCCCGTAAGTCGCACTCTTAAAGAGTTTTAAACCTAGTTTATGTGACTTGATTTTGAATGTGTGTGTGACTTCATTTTGCAGAGAGATGAAGAAGAGGAACCCTGAGAAAGACCCAAGCACATTCTAGTACCGCACGCTGCGGTCTCCCACAAAATAGCTTTGGGACCTGTTGAGACTTCATATAATAATTCTGAGGGTGAAGTCTTAGAGTGAAGTCTGAGAGTGAAGTCTGAGGGTGAAGTCTGACAGTGAAGTCTAAACTTCATTCTGGACTGTAATTCGAGACTTTATTCTCAGACTTTGGTTTGAGACTTCACTCTCAGACTTCATATGGAGACTTCTGTTTTTCTTATCGTTAATTGTAAGGTTCCTTTATCATAACTAATTATTTTTTTACTGCAGCACATTGATGCTAGAATCAATCTTCTACGACAACGGTTCACCAAGCATCAACAATGGTTTAGGAGCGATAGGATATGCTTCATTGATTCGATCTTCACCACGTTGTGGAAGTCTAAGTACAAAGAATTTCAAACGTCTGCTGATGAAAAAGAGTTAGGCAGAGTTCTCCTGATCTGACAAGATGTGGGGTATAGATGTGGATGAAATCTACACCTTCCTTAACATCAATGATAGACATTGGGTTGCGTTAATGATTCAGGTTCATAAGAGACACATCGTTATTTAGGATAACGATCTAACTGTAAGCAAGGATGAGGAGATTGACGTTGCAATATTTTGTATTTGCGATATAATGACTTATCTTATGAACTCTAGCTCCTACGGATCAAAAAGCTAAGCACCCTTATGTTCCCTACACATACGAGCGGGTTCCAGAAACGACAGTTTCTAAAACCTTTCAGAGCGGTGACTGTGGAGTGTATTGCCTGAAGTACATCGAGTGTCATGCGCTTGGCATACCATTTCCTCCAAACTTCTTGTGTGATAAGAACATCAAGTCCATAAGGGAGAAGCTAGCAGTTAAAATATATGATGAGCTTGGCGTAACGGGGACTGAGAAACGCGCTTACGAAGGTTTGGACTTATTCGATGAACGCTGATCTTCTCTTTTACACTTACCGTAAATTTTGAAATTTTATATATAATTTGCGTTGCTATTGCGGGAATGTTTTTGTCACCCAATGGAACAAGCGAAGAAGTTATTGTAACATTATTAAATTAGGTTGTAATATATGCTATGTTAAATGAAATACAAAGAAAACTACAAAAAATACAAAAAGAACTAGTCATAATTATATAAGTAAAAGTTTGAAAAGGAGACTTCAAAACCAGACTTCGCGTGGATACTTCATATGGGAGCCCAAACAACTAGTTATAGACTTCTCTTAGAGACTTCACGAGTAGACTTCATCTGGAGACTTCATCTTCATACTGAACACCCAATTAGAGACTTCTCCGGGAGACTTCAAGCGCAGACGTCTACTGGAGACTTCATCTGCATACTGAACTCTTAGTTTAAGAATTATCATTTAGACTTCAAGAGCAGACTTATACAGTGGCTCGCAGTAAATAAAGTCACTATTACCGATAACAAGCTTGCAAAACGAACAAGACCTTCGTGAAACGTCGCATTTTATCATTATTACTCCCTTCAAAACACGCAACCTACTTTTCTTTTCATTATTACTGAGTTGCAAAAAATTTCAATTTCATCTCTTGTTATCGTATATTAAATCTCTCAAGCTTCTCAATAAAATGTCGTACACAACAGGAATCATCAAAAGAGGTTTGAGGAACCTCTTGAAGAATCTGCATCCTCACTTCACGGCAGGTAATCTCTATACAGCTTCACCAATTTTTATTTTTTTCAGATATTATAGTTTATGCAAGTTTTTAATTTCTTACCCAATTCTTTTAAGACTTGTAGCCAATGACATATTCCATTGGGAGGGTCTAATCTTTGGCCCTCTTGACACCCCTTTTGAGGGAGGGGTTTTCAAAGTGACTATTCATTATCCGCCAGAGTACCTGTTTAACCCCCACATGTAAGTTTTGATCATATTCTAGTTACACAAATGGAACTTAGGGAATGCACGCATATTTAATAGTTAGTAAACACATAGGAACAATTAGTAAACGGCATTAGAATAAGTCATTTTCATGTAATTGATTCTTTAAATATTGTGACGGTTCATATGGTTACAGTAGGTTGGTTTCAACACCGCGATCTACTACCCTAATGTCATGGATCGCGAGAATATCCTCCTGAAGATGCTCCTACCTGATCACTGGAGCCCCGCAAACAACATAACCACAATATTAGAGGCTCTTGTGAAAATATTGACTGAGCCAGAGTTGGGTGAAGGAGATAAGTTTGTGGAATCCATTGCTCAAGAAATGTCTGAATCTTTTGTTGGAGAATCAAAGAGCATCTGATCCTTTTAATTTCTATGAAACGGAGGGGGTTTATGTTATCTTTTCGAACTTTTAATTTCTTTATGTTAATTTCTTTTGTTTTGGATTGGAACCTATAAGCTCTTATTGTTATGTTAATTATCTTTAATTTCTACTATTATTATTATGTTAATTATCTTTAATTTCTCTTATTATTTTTTAAAAATTTTTAATTCAAAACTCTAACCCCCAAAAACCCTAAAGTCTAAACTATTATCTATTATTAGAACCTTGATTTTATTAAATGAAATACAAAGTTCGAAAACCACAAAAATACAAAAAGAACCGGTCATAACTATATGAGTAAAAGTTTCAAAAGGAGACTTTAAAATTAGACTTTTCGAGAATATTTCATATGGGAACCCAAACAACTAGCTAAAGACTTTTCTTAGAGACTTCACGAGTAGACTTCACCTGAAGACTTCATTTTCGTACTGAACACCCAATTAGAGACTTCTCCAGGAGACTTTCAGCGCTGACTTCTACTGGAGACTTCATCTGCGTACTGAACTCCTAGTTAAAGACTTCTTTGGGAGACTACAAGTACAGGCTTCTAATGGAGAATTCATCTGCGTCCTGAACTCCTAGTTAAAGACTTCTTTGGGAGACTTCAAGTACAAACTTCTACTGGAGACGTCATTTGCGTCCTGAACTCCTATTTAAAGACTTCTATGGGAGACTTCAAGAGCAGACTTCTACCTTCCCTCAACCTTGAAACTCTACGTAACATAAAAAAAACAGTCCCCTCAAAAAAGCCCTGAGCCATATAAATATACATTCATGGAATCACAAACAAAGATTTTAACTTACACAGTAATCGCATGTATGTCCAAATTACCTGTATTTTGAACAACTATATTGCTTGTGAGCCTTCCGCGGTTTTGGCATAGTCTTTCTTGAGATTTCAAGCCATGTTTGCCACTTGACTTCTTCTGCATTCTAAGAGGACATCGGACTAGTGGAAGAAAAACCTTGACAAACTCGGGATCTTTGATATCGACGGTTTTGGGGAAAATGTTGCTTGCGTACGTCGAATACAAATATTCTTTTGTGTATGACGGCCATACAAGGGCGACAACATCCATTTTAAGCTCAGGAGCAGCAACAATAGCATGCGAGCAAGGTATTTTTTCAACATCATACACACCACATCCACATGTTTGATGTTGGAAATCAACGATACAATCTCTATGTCCTCCCATCACATGAAATCGCCAACCGTCTATGCGTTCGACATTCATCTAGTCAGCATTAGACTAATAAACTTAGCAAATATTCAACTCCCTTGCTATGTTTTGTTGTGAGACTCATAACATCTTCTCGCCTTTTAAAATACCATCTTCCTACCTTCTCTTGTATGAATTCCAAAAGAAATGATATGGGAAACTCTCGAGCTGGCTTAAGTGCGGAGTTTATCGATTCAGCAATGTTGCTCGTTTGTATGTTGTATCGTTCTCCTGGAAAGTGAACGCGGGCCCATAGTTTCACATTTGCGTTGTAAGCTGCAAGCTCGGGCTTCGTCTCATGTAAGGTGTCCATGTATCTGTTAATCATAATGCGTATATGCATACGCAGCGCCTCTCACCAAGTACATAAGATGCTTTCCCTTGTACTTCGTGATTATGTTATTCAGTAGGTGATAATAACATATCCCTCTTGTTGCCCATTGCATAACAGTTTCAATGGCATTCTTAATAGAGGCGTGCCTGTTGGACACTATAACCAAAGAAAATTGACCAGAGACACATTCACCCAACTAGGTGAAAAACCATTGCCATGATTCATCATTTTTAGAGTCTACAATAACAAAAGCTAGCGGGAATATTCAGAAATTCTCGTCATGGCCGCAAGCCACTAGCATAACACCGCCATACTTCCCCAGTAGATGACACCCATCCACCACCATAACTCTTCTCAGAAACTAAAAACCGGAATAGAGGCTCCAAGAGCCATAAACAGATATTTGAATCTGTTTTGATCATCAACCACAAGATCAATGACGGTTCTGGGATTGGCTATCCCGATGCGATAGAGATAAGACATCAGCTGCTCATATCCATCTTCCACTGTTCCCCTCACCAATTGTTGTGCAAATATTAAAGCTCTATAGGAAGTAATATAATTCATCTGCATACCATATTTATTCTTCATTGTAGATCTAATCATTTTCAGCGTTACTCCATTGATTGTTCTCCATTCATCATAAAACAGTTTAGCAATATATCTCGGAGCATGACATTTGCGTAGAGAAATTCGGTCCGCTACATTGCAAGTATGATCTTTTTGGTACAAGGTAACCCAAAACATTTTTGGTTTGTTTTTCACAGCCGCTCTAATCCTACAATTGCATTCTTTCACACTGCAAATGGCTACAAACAAATTTGGTGTAGACATATGCACTTTGAACGTGAATTTCGACATTATCGCCGTCAACCGCAGCTCGGATACAAGCGCATCCTTTGTAGGGAAACTCCCAGTCGTATATGTAACGCCCGTGTTCCGAAAAAGGAAATGTTGACGAGCCCGGGATGCTAATGAGCTCGGGAGGACTTTGTGGTCGGGAAATGTTGTGGGTCGGTTTTTCATCGTTGTTGTTTCGCGTGTTAATGGAGTTAGTGGGGGTAGGTGGGGGTAGGTGGATTAGTGGGATTCGTGGTGGAACCCCTAATCACCCTTTAAAAACTCGATTTCCTCTCCTATTTGGGAAGCTTTTCGTGCCTGTGAGAGTTAGAGGGAGAGGAGAGAGAGCTCAAACCTTGAGAGGAGAAGAAGGTGAAGTCCTTGGAAGCGAATTTTGGTTTCAGCAGACAGGGTCTGGGAGAAAGAGCTTTCGACCAATCAAATCGTATGCAAAGGTACTGATTTTTGGTGGAGTTTTAGTTAACCCTTTAATCTAGTTATAGCCCTTTGCGGAAGTGGATTTGGGTTTATAGTCTGAAAGTTATTCACGATTTTGTAGAGGTGTTCAGTTTCCGTCGAAAGCAGAACCAGCGGAGGCTCGGGGTTAGATCGCCGCCGCGTCTGTGGTTGGATCCTCACGAAATTTGGTGAGTAGTTTCAGCACTCATAGGGGTTTAACTCCACCGATTGGTTTTGAAAGTGGACGGTTAGATCGAAAGTTATGGTTCGATCTTTCCGGCGGCGTTTCTGGGTTTTGCCTTGTTTTTGCCCAGTTTTGGTAACTTGGGTGTTTGTTGTTGTGGTTGGCTGTAGGTTGTTCTTAGCTGCTTTGAGTTCGTGTGTAAGGTCCTCCTGAGTTTGTGTGGAGTATACCTTGGCCGAATTCCCGTTGTGTTATCGAGGTGAGTGCGTGACCATGGGCTTATCTAAGCTATGGTGATGGTTTTGGTGTTTGTGTGTTGTTGTTTGATTGTGTAGGATGCAAATGGGAAGTCATAATCGATTATGTGTGGTGTTATGTCAATGACTTGGTGGTCATTGGTTAGTCATTTGCATTGTGTGTTGATTGTTATATCATTATGCTTGTGTGTATAGCTCGTAGATGGGAGGATCGCCTCACTAAGTATTTGTGATAATACTTACGCATCTCTATGTGTGTGATGCAGGTAAGGATAAATTGTGATCGTGGAATCATGGCGAAGAGAGGAGGATGATCTAATTCTCGGTTTGTGTGTTTGTTTTATTACGGTTTTTAGTAGTACGTTTTAAATCTCGGTTTGGGTAATATTATTTATGGGAAATAATATTACTGTAAGTGTTTACGGTTTTAATGTGTGTTTTTGGCGTAATATTATTGCTTATGGGGGATAATATTACTATGTGAATTCGATTATGGTTAAATTGAATTCGGTTTGTGTGGTTGCGAATATTATTTACGGAAATAATATTTGCTTGTTTAAAAAAAAAAAAAAAAAATAGACACTCGGGTTCTGGTCGTTTCAGTTTGGTATCAGAGCCTTTACGGTTCTAGGATGGTTTAGGAAATTAATCTGGATTAATTTAATTTCCTTTTTGCTTGATGCATGTTGTTGTGAACTGTTGAATTGTTCGGTTAAAAATTGATTATGTGTTATTAGTCAAATTAAGTGTTGTATGGGGTCTTAGATATCCTCTTCGAGCCTTTAAAGAGATTCACGGTAAGTTGTTCTGTTTCTGTCTTTGGTGTTTGTGTTTCTGAAGCTTCTATGGTGTAAGTGCAGATGGTTAGAGGCAGAGGTCGTGGGCGTCGGTCGTGGTCATCCGCGTGGCCCAGGTCGTAGAGCTCCTTTAGTGGAGGAGAGTGTGGCACGAAGTGCTACAGTTGAGCAGGTATGGATTCGCTTGCGGATCAGGAGGAGTCTGAGGGTGTGGCCGGTGTTGGTGCCGGTGTGGCCGGTGTTGGTGCCGGTGTGGCTGGGGGTCCAGCGGGTGCTGTCGGTGTGGCAGCGGGTCTTGCTCAGGCTTCGAGATGACCGCATTGTGGATCTGTTGACCAGGCTGTTGGAGCGGTTACCCGAGAGGGAACCAGTGCAGGCTCTGTGGAACCGCCTGTGGTGGGTGGAGGAACCGCGAGTGGCGGTTGAGGTTGCTGAGAGGCTCCCATCTTATCTTAAGGTGATGGAGCAGTTGCAAGAAGATTGGCACAGGATTCTTTCCGGTGGTGCCAAGCCGAGGAGGCAGATAAGTGGAGGACGCGGTTGGAGCGTAACTTCGATTCGACTAGATGTCCAGAGGGGTACCGAGTGATCTTTGCAGTCCACTATCTGGAGGGCGATGCACACCTTGTGTTGGAAAGGTGTTGCAGCTAGGCGGACCCAGGCAGATATGACTTGGGAGGATTTTGTTACGGAGTTTAAACTCCAAGTTTTTCCCTCAGGAGGCGTTGGATTCGGTTAGAGGCACGGTTTTGGAGATGACTCAGGGGAACCGGACGGTCGAGAGTAGAGGCAGAGTTTAACCGCCTCAGTGGTGTATGCTGGTCGGGCCATGGAGGGAGAGCAGGCCCAAGTGCGGCAGTTCATTGAGGGGTCTACGGACCGAGTTGAGGAACCAACTGTCTGGTTCGAACTTTTGACACGATTGGGGAGTTGGTGGAGAAGGCTGCATTGATTGAGGAGGGTCTTGAAGGACGAGGCAGTGGTAACCAGTCCGGGTTTTCAGACCAAGAGGTCGCATCAGCAGTCTAGTACAGGCAAGGGCGATAAGCCTGTACAGGGTCAAAAGCGTAAGTTTGAGGCTACTCAGAGGGTTAGCCGAAGCGGTCCGGGATGCTTCAGGTGTGAAGCAAAGGATCACAGGATTGCGAGTTGTCCACAGAAGAGGACACGCATGAGGATACCGCGGTGTGTTATCACTGCAAGGAGACGGGGCACATTAAGCCTAAGTGTCCCAAGTTGCAGCGGTCAGAGGTGGCGGTGACACCACGGCGAGGCATAGCGAGCAGCACCTAGAGTGTTTTCCATGATGGAGACGGGTGGACCGAGTTCTGGGCCGATCACAGGTAATTCCTAAACTTATCCAAGTTAATTCTTGTAGTTAGGAATTTGTGTGTGTTGTTGTATTGTTTGTGAGACTCTTATCACATGAGCATTTGTGAAGGGACCTTGCTCGTGGGAAGGACCGAGTCTCATGTGCTGTTTGATTCGGGAGCATCGCATTGCTTCGTTACTCCAGAATTAGCCGAACGCGGCAATTTTCAGAGTGAGCCCGGTGAGCAAACGGGAGTGGTTAGAGTTGCTGGAGGGAGGTTTCTACCTATTCAGGGTAGAATCGGAGGTGTGGATATCTTCGTGGTCGGGGAAGCTATGCAGCAGACTTGATAGTTTGCCCTGTGGAGCTGTACGACGTTATCTGGTATGGATTGGCTCGGGAAGTACAGAGCGCATTTGGATTGTCGCCGGGACGCATAGTGTTCGAGCGAAAGCCGGAGAAGTTAGTTTTCCAGGGAGTAAGACCGACTTCAGGGAGCCTCGTGATCTCTGCATTGTAGGCAGAGCAAATGTTAGAGAAAGGTTGCGAGGCTTATCTGGCGACAATTGTGACTCCTGAGACTGTTGGAGCGGTTGAGGTGGGTGATATCCGGGTTGTCCAAGAGTTTGAGGATGTTTTTTAGTCGTTGCAGGGGTTACCACCATCTCGGTCTGATCCTTTCACGATTGAATTGGAACCAGGGACGATGCCGATATCCAAGGCTCCATACAGAATGGCACCAGCAGAGATGGCCGAGCTGAAGAAGCAGTTGGAGGAGTTGTTGGATAAGGGTTTATCCGACCAAGTAGTTCACCGTGGGGAGCACCGGTGTTGTTCGTTAAGAAGAAGGATGGGAGTTTCCGGTTATGCATCGATTATCGGGGTTTGAACCGGGTCACGGTGAAGAACAAGTATCCTCTTCCGCGGATTGACGAGTTTTGGATCAGTTGCGAGGGGCTACTTGGTTCTCCAAGATTGACTTGGCATCGGGATACCATCAGATTCCGATAGATGTGGCAGATATCCGGAAGACTGCTTTCAGGACTCGGTACGGACATTACGAGTTTGTAGTGATGCCGTTTGGATTGACGAATGCACAACAGCGTTCATGAGGTTAATGAACAATGTGTTCCAGGAGTATCTGGACGAGTTCGTGATCATCTTTATAGATGACATTCTGGTGTACTCGAAGAGTCCTGAGGAGCATGAGGTTCATCTGAGAACAGTTTTGGAGAAGCTGAGGGAAACGAAATTGTATGCTAAGTTGAGCAAGTGCAGTTTCTAGCAGCGGGAGATCGGATTTCTGGGTCATATTGTATCCGAGGCTGGAGTTTCAGTTGATCCAGAGAAGATCCAGACTATCCGAGAATGGCCGAGGCCGAGGAATGCCACCAGAGATCAGGAGTTTTCTTGGGTTGGCGGGTTATTATCAGAGGTTCGTTAAGGGTTTCGCGAGTATGGCTCAGCCGATGACGAAGCTGACGGGGAAGGATGTCCCTTTCGTGTGGTCTCCAGAGTGTGAGACAGGTTTCGCAAACCTGAAGGCAATGTTGACGTGTGCACACAGTCTTGGCGTTGCCAAGCCGGGGCGAGCCATACGTGGTGTACACGGATGCTTCGAGAGTGGGTCTCGGATGTGTGTTGATGCAGCAGGGAAAGGTTATTGCTTATGCTTCGCGGCAGTTGAGGAAGCATGAGGGCAATTACCCCACCCATGATCTTGTGATGGCTGTAGTTGTGTTCGCCCTGAAGATTTGGAAATCTTATCTTTATGGTGCGAAGGTTCAGGTGTTCACGATCATAAGAGCCTGAAGTACATCTTCACCCAGCCAGAGTTGAATCTGAGGCAGAGGGCGCTGGATGGAGTTGGTGGCGGATTATGATCTGGAGATAGCTTAACCATCCTGGTAAAGCTAACCTGGTTGCGGATCCTTTGAGTCGCAAGCGTGCGGTTTTCGACTCGGAAGCAGGACATGGAGTCGTTGGTTGGTGAGCTCAGTGCATGAGGGTTATTGTGTTATATCACAGGAACCGTTGGGTTTGGAAGCGGCTAATCAAGCAGACCTTCTGAGCAGGATTCGGTTGCTCAGGAGAGGGATGCTGAGTTGATTAAGGCTTCCAAAGCTGAAGGTTCAGAGTATCAGGTCTCTGCTAATGGTACTATCCTTGTTCATGGAAGGGTGTGTGTGCCCTTAGACGAGGATTTTGAGGCGAGAGATCCTGAGTAAGGCTCCTGCGAGTATGTTCTCTATTCATCCAGGAGCGACTAAGATGTACCAGGATCTAAAACGGTATTATCACTGGGTCGGGATGAAGAAGGATGTGGCTAACTGGTTCGCAGCTTGCGATGTGTGTCAGTTAGTGAAGGCAGAGCATCAGGTTCCGAGCAGTTTGTTGCGGAGTTTACCCATTCCAGAGTGGAAGTGGGATATGATCACGATGGATTTCCGTGGTTGGTTTGCCGGTTTCTCAGACCAAGGATGCTATTTGGGTCACGTTGATCGATTGACCAAAGTCTGCACGTTTTCTGGCCATAAAGAAAACACCGATGGAGCTGGCGGTTTTGGCTAGGAAATATGTGCAGGAGATAGTGAGACTTTATGGAGTACCGGTGAGTATTGTGTCAGATCGGGATCTAAGTTTAACTTCGGACTTCTGGAGAGCGTTCCAGGCTGAGATGGGCACTAAGGTGCATATGAGCACGGCTTATCATCCCTCAGACGGATGGGCAGTCCGAGAGGACCATCCAGACTCTCGAGGATTTTGCTGAGGATATGTGTACTGGATTGGGGTGGTCATTGGGTGGATCACTTGAGCTTGGTGGAGTTTTTCGTATAACAACAGCTACCAGGGTGAGTATTGGGATGGCTCCATATGAGGCCCTGTATGGGAGGCCATGTCGTACACCGTTGTGTTGGACCCAAGTGGGGGAGAGAAAGCACTTTGGGAGCGGGTTTTGTTCAGGAAACTACGGAGAAGATCCGGGTTTTGCAGCTGAACATGAAAGAGGCTCAGGATCGGCAAAAAGAGTTATGCCGATAAGAGAAGAAAAGTGCTTGTGTTTTGAGGTGGGAGATAGAGTGTATCTCAAGATGGCATTGTTGAGGAGTCCCAATAGGTCCATTACCAGCGACTAAGCTGAGTTCGAGGTATATGGGTTCCGTTCAGGATTGTTGAACGAGTTGGGGAGGTGGCTTACAGGTTGGAGTTTACCTGAGATTACGCAGGCATTTCACAAGGTCTTTCCATGTGTCGATGCTGAAGAAGTGCTTGCATAAGGATGATGAGGTGTTGGCTAAGATTCCGTCAGATCTTCAGCCTAACATGACCGTTGAGGGCGAGGGCCAGTGAGGGTTCTCGAGAGGAAGGTCAAGCAAGATCGCCGGAAGAAGATTCCGATGATCAGAGTCTTGTGGGACTGTGACGGTATTGAGGAGGAACTTGGGAACCAGAGGTGAGGATGAAAACTAAGTTCAAGAAGTGGTTCGAGAAGCAAGCCGAGGCTTGAAGCTTTCATCGATGGTTCCAGTTCCTTGTTGAGTATGGTGTTGTGTTTGTTTTCATTATGTATTTCGTTTTGAGTTGTAACGACTTATACATTTTGAAGTTTAATAAGATGAGTATTTCTTATTAGAGTGGTGACTTGTGTAGTCATGTTTTGGGATATTCCGGGGTGGGAATATGTGCGGTAGTATGACATGGTGATGTTGTAACGGAGGCCACGAGAGGTAGTTTCGGTCGGAGTTACTTATAGACGTATAGACTTGAGGACTCTAGGGACAATGGTCCTGATCACATCGTACATGTGTTTGGCCAGAGCTCGAAGGATGCCGTTCCTGAGAGTGTGAGTGCCATGTATTTGCCAGAGCTTCGAAGGATGCGTTCCTGAGAGTGTGAGTGCCATGTGTTTGGCCAGAGCTCGAGGGATGTGTTCCTGAGAGTGTGAGTGCCATGTGTTTGGCCAGAGCTCGAGGGATGCGTTCCTGAGAGTGTGAGTGCCATGTGTTTGGCCAGAGCTCGAGGGATGCGTTCCTGAGAGTGTGAGTGCCATGTGTTGCCCATAGCTCGAAGGATGTGTTCCTAAGAGTGCGAGTGGCGTGTGTACGAGTCGAAAAGCAATGAGTCTATGACGTAGGTATAAAGTACAGAGATCGAATGTAGACCTCGGTTTTAGATTGGGATTAACTAGATGGGTCATCTCATCTTGACCGTGTGGACCGGGAGTTGTGTAGGTTGATAGTGTTCGACCACAGCTCGTGTTTGTTAGTGTGGCCATGTTGGCCACGAGTTGATCAATCCTTGTAATATTGTGAGGTGCGGTCCTTGTGGACGGACTGTGTGTCGAGATTCGAGGACGAATCTATGTTAGTGGGGGAGAATTGTAACGCCCGTGTTCCGAAAAAGGAAATGTTGACGAGCTCGGGATGCTAATGAGCTCGGGAGGACTTTGTGGTCGGGAAATGTTGTGAGGTCGGTTTTTCATCGTTGTTGTTTCGCGTATTAATGGAGTTGGTGGGGGTAGGTGGGGTAGGTGGATTAGTAGGGATTCGTGGTGGAACCCCTAATCACCCTATAAAAAACTCGATTTCCTCTCCTCTTTGGGAAGCTTTTCGTGCCTGTGAGAGTTAGAGGGAGAGGAGAGAGAGCTCAAACCTTGAGAAGGAGAAGAAGGTGAAGTCCTTGGAAGCGAATTTTGTTTTCAGCAGACAGGGTCTGGGAGAAAGAGCTTTCGACGATCAAATCGTATGCAAAGGTACTGATTTTTGGTGGAGTTTTAGTTAACTCTTTAATCTAGTTATAGCCCTTTGCGGAAGTGGATTTGGGTTTATAGTCTGAAAGTTATTCACGATTTCGTCGAGGTGTTCTGTTTCCGCCGAAAGAAGAACCAGCGGAGGCTCGGGGTTAGATCGCCGCCGCGTCTGTGGTTGGATCCTCACGAAATTTGGTGAGTAGTTTCAGCACTCATAGGGGTTTAACTCCACCGATTGGTTTTGAAAGTGGACGGTTAGATCGAAAGTTATGGTTCGATCTTTCCGGCGGCGTTTCTGGTTTTGCCCTGTTTTTGCCCTGTTTTGGTAACTTGGGTGTTGTTGTTGTGGTTGGCTGTAGGTTGTTCTTAGCTGCTTTGAGTTCGTGTGTAAGGTCCTCCTGAGTTTGTGTGGAGTATACCTTGGCCGAATTCCCGTTGTGTTATCGAGGTGAGTACGTGACCATGGGCTTATCTAAGCTATGGTGATGGTTTTGGTGTTTGTGTGTTGTTGTTTGATTGTGTAGGATGCAAATGGGAAGTCATAATCGATTATGTGTAGTGTTATGTCAATGACTTGGTGGTCATTGGTTAGTCATTTGCATTGTGTGTTGATTTTTATATCATTATGCTTGTGTGTATAGTTCGTAGATGGGAGGATCGCCTCACTAAGTATTTGTGATAATACTTACGCATCTCTATGTGTGTGATGCAGGTAAGGATAAATTGTGATCGTGGAATCATGGCGAAGAGAGGAGGATGATCTAATTCTCGGTTTGTGTGTTTGTTTTATTACGGTTTTTAGTAGTAAGTTTTAAATCTCGGTTTGGGTAATATTATTTATGGGAAATAATATTACTGTAAGTGTTTACGGTTTAATGTGTGTTTTTGGGTAATATTATCTTATGGGGGATAATATTACTATGTGAATTCGATTATGGTTTAATTGAATTCGGTTTGTGTGGTTGCGAATATTATTTACGGAAATAATATTTGCTTGTTTAAAAAAAAAAAAAAAAAAAAATAGACACTACGGGTTCTGGTCGTTTCAGTATAGATAATGTCTGACCATGTCATGTTGGATCATGGCCCTTCACCAACAAAGCCACCTTCCGCACCAAGACACGTATTATCATCATCATCATTTTCACTAACATCCTCATCCTTAACTTTGACATACACTGTATAATCCTCAAGTCGTCTTTAACCTCACCAGCATGAGATTTTTCTGCATCATCATCTTCATCGTCGTTGACGTACCCTCACCACCATCAGGTATTTCCATATCTTCGTCTTCAAACTCTTCTACATCGTCCTCATGGTCTTCGTCAATACTTTCACCAGCAACCTCATTGCCACTAGCCATACCAAAACGACTCGAGACGCAAAGGCGTACAACATGCGTTTTACATAACTCAACCAAGGACTGTACTTGTCTATCATTTTAGACATGCATAGGTGTTGTAGGACAATCCGTGTCTGTTAGTTGCAACATTGAATCTGGCAACGAATAAGTTAACTCAACGAAGTCGTTTTTTTCCAGCTCATAGTCTGCTTGTGCCATCTCAATGAGTTCGCGGTGTGTACAAAAATCACTCAAGAATAACATTCTCCCTCTTTTGGGATTATCCATCTCAAAATACCATTTACAGTCTCTCATCACCCATTCTCCTTAGACAGCCGGTCCTTGAACTATTTTCTGAAAAACATTTGAAACAAATGCAAACTATTAGTTTCACAGTAGACTTCAAAGGTGAAGTTTGTTGATAAATAATTATCAGAAATTCATAAAATCGATTTAAGATACATTGAGATGTAAAATTCATTCATAAACAACAACAATAACTAATACACATAAAAAAAAATACAAATTATATATGATAAAAATTCATTTTAAAAAACTTAGTGCACGAGACTTTTCAAACAAAATCTACGCACAGACATCCTCTGTGAAGTCTAAATTTTATAAGCTAAAACATCTAATAAGTTAAGAAACAAGATATAAAAATATTTATGTGATTAAAATAGTTCAAATTTCTAAAACATGAAAAGCTATACGTAACACACATGTTAGGACAAGAAAATAAAAATAACTAATTACAAATAAGCTAAAATTGCATTTTTACTTAAATTATCATTAGAGACTTCACAGGCGAAGTCTCTTAGTAGACTTCTTGGATGAAGTCTGCTTCACTATCTAAATAAGACTTCATCCGAGAAGTATGAAGCAGGGGTCTAGTTTAGCAATTGACCAGAGTTTGACTTTTTAAACAGACTTCACAAGCGAAATCTTTTACACAAGGAGACTTCGTCAAAAAAGTCCATACCAGTTTGGGGTCTAGTTTTGCAATTGACCACAGTTTTGACTTTTTCAGTAGACTTCATCTAGGAGGTCTCTTTGGTAAGAGACTATGCATGTGAATTCTATTACTTAATTAGACTTCCACGATGAAGGTTTTTTTACCTACAGAGACTTCTTCGGCGAAGTCTACCCATAAAGTAGGGTCTAGTTTTGCAATTGACCACATTTGACTTTTATATGTGACTTCGTCTAAGAAGTTTATGTTGAAAAAGAGTTACTTTTGCAATTGACTAAAATTTTTGATTTTTTAAATTACAGAGTTACTGATGGTTGTACACTTCATCCGAGAAGTCTACCAATAGTCAATATTTCAGAATTTTGGTCAAATGCAAAACTAACCCTTTTTTCATGCAGACTTCTCAGATGAAGTCTAGATAAAAAGTCTTCGCTCCGGTCAATTGCAAAACTAACCTCCTTTTTTCGTAGACATCACAGGAGAAGTCTTTGTACAAAGTCAAACTTATGGTCAATTGCAAAACTAGACCTCTTGGAAGCAGACTTCCACGGTGAAGTCTAAACACCGTTTTTTTGTTTTCAAAGGAGAACTTCAGACTTCATCGTGATTTCAACGTGAAGTTTGTGACCCAAAAGTCAATTGCAAAACTAATCCCAAGTTGAATATTGAGACTTCACCCAAGAAGTCTGCGTTCTGGAAAATCGGAAAAAAGGAAGCAAAAATTACCAAAGTTCGGTTTGAGCTTGTTTCTAGCTTCTTAATCGGCCAAGAACTAATCACGTCACCAATACCAAAGCAACCCAGGCGTTATTATGCCTGAATCTTAGTAAATCGCAAGATATATGGATGGTATATATTGAAAACGAGAATATAGAGTTAAACGGTTGAAATGAGAGAAGAGATCGAGAAAAATGGAGCTTTTAAATCAGTTTTAGAGCATTAACATCTCTTAATTTGGTTGTTTGAAGCATTTAGAGCTCAATTTTGTTTGGTAATGGTGGTTGGAAACTATTAAAAACGATGGCATTTTCGTTACTACGTGAGAATTTTTGGATTATTATTTGTTAAACCCAGCCACCAGACTGTACAGGAGAATTTTGCGCTAGGTATTTTTGTGAAAAAAGAAGATGGAAAAGGTATTTTAAGTTATTTTGAAAACAAGAGGAAGAGAGGCATAGTTTTGAAATAGACTTCAAATAATGATGTAGTTTAGCAAGAAGCTCCTAAATATATCACTCATGACATATATTATCAGATTTTACGTGTATCAATATTTTTTCAAAATAGTTTAGAATTATGATTTCAATTTTTATTGTAAAATATAAATTTATCTTCTTCATACCACAGGAAATTATCTAGTAAAACTTTATTGATAACCCTGATACAAAATCATCCAAATAAAAAAAGCATAATGGTGTGGTTGTTTACGCCTTTGAAATATGTAAAAAGCCACCTTTTCCCCAACAGGTATAAAACCTAACAAATCAAATTTTGCTTAAGGTTTTATAATTCAGAGCCAAAGCAATAAAATATTGTTGTTGAGATAATTGTTTCTACAGGCCCCAAAATAATGTTTTAAAAGGATCTGACCATCCTCTCTCCATATATTATGTCTATCTATATATTAAATCACATGTTGAAACCATAAATTTTGAATTTAGCTAGAAGACGATAAATCTTGTCGAATTTTGTGTATTTGTAGTTGGCCTGAATATACATTATTTTTTTCTAGTTGGACACATGAGTTTTCACTATTAGTAAGCATTTAGGAGGGTTTCATTATAGAGTATTCAAGAAATCATAGGTTTCACATCTTTTGTATCAAAAAAAAGTGATGACATAGTAAGTGTTCCTTATACTATAAGGGATGGTTTAGATGAAAACAATAATATCTATAATATATATTTAGTATTATATGAAACTTTTTTTTTTTAAGTTCAAAATGAATGTTGAATACTTATATGCCTTCATTAGGATGTTTTAATAGCTCAAAAAAAAAAAATACTAATTTTAATAATTAAAATATTAATTTTAATAAATATATACAACATATTAATTGTTATAATAAAATAACTCTGAATTTTAATTAAATAAATCTGTATTACAATAAAATAATTTCTAATTTTCTAATACTTTTAAGACATTTTTTGAATCATAATGAATAAAAAGTAGACATTTCAAAATTGTTCAAGGTAAATAAAATATAGAGATGTTCTTAGTTGTACATAGTTGGAATTTATTGAAAATCATTGATGCTTTTCTGAATAGTACCCTCCATGGTCAAAATGTACGTTTGTTTGGATATTTTTCATCATCGGCGGCCTCCCGAAAAAAAATAAAACAAAATTATGAAATACCCAATTATCACTTGTCCTGTTATACTGCATGTACCAAATGTCTTAATATCTCAAAGTTATACTACGTGTACCAGTTGTCCTATATCGCAGATTTGTCATTACAAATTCCAATCGGGGATTCTAATTGTCAAAGATTCAACAACAACATTCGACATATAACCAATACAAATACCTTATCGACCTATTGAACATGATTACCAACCAAATTTGCATACCCAAATAAGCAAATTCATGAATCAAATCTCTAAATTAAAAAACAATCTCCAAATCCCCAAATCCCCATATGTGGATCACAAATCCAGCTAAACAAATTCATTTACTGCCCAGAGGATGAAGAGGAGAAGAAACAGATGTGTGAGTGTGAAGAGGCGTCGCCGCCACCGGCTCCTGCGAGATGGGATAGTCGGAGAAGAGATTGGACCGTCGAGCGATGAGTGATTTTTATTTTATTTTATTATTATTATTTTTGTTTTAAATTTTTGTGTTTTTAATGATTTTAGTTTAATTCAGCAATAATTCTGTAAGTGTATAATGAGAATAACACATAATAAGTTGAATTTAGTGGTATGTAGACAAATGAGTGGCACCCAAAATTAAAATTTCTTTAAAAGTGGCATTAAGGCTCTTTACTCGAATGAGAAGACTTTAAGTATATGGACGATGAACAAGGATCACAAAAGCTGGATCACTTTTTGAGTATGGGAAGGACAAAAAATAATTGCGTGGGCTTTGAGTTACAAGAGGGAAGTGACTCAGGAAAGAAACAATTTATGTTTCTCAAACAACTTAAATTTTTTTTTTCTGGAACAGAGATAATTAAAGCATATATTGGAGTGGAAGGAAACATTAGTTGAGACAACCACTGATACAAGTGATTCAGAATGACTAGGAACTATGTTTGTTTGAGGAACATTTGTTAAAACAAGTAAAACATAAGATGTAATAACTGGTGTTGTTGCCAAAAAGAATAAAATAGACAAAACAAAAGTTGTGGATTAGATATTTAAAAAAAAAACATGTCGGTACAGATCGATGTCGAAACATGCTATAGCAAGAACAAGTGTCAAGATCACCGCTAGACGGCATTCACATATGGTATTGATATACAAAGTTTTTATTGTTGGAAACTTATCAATGCTTTGACATACACCTAGAATATGTGAATAACTTATAAAGGAACAATGGTTATGTTTTTGGAACAAATTCGTTTTCGAATCAAGAAAAAGGAAACTCAATAATAGAAGGAAATCAAGATTCAAATTAAAATAAGAAAAAAAGGAAATCAAGCAACAAAGAAAATTGAGCAAAAATAAAATTATGAAAAAACAACAAACAAGTAATAGTGAAAAATGTTACATTCGGAATTAGCAATTTACTATTTTTTGTTAGAATTTATCTTATTATATAAACTATGGTTTTCGAAGTTAGTAACTCACAAAATTGCGATATGTGTCATATCCATCGATTCAAGATTTCGACACGTATTACAGTTAAAAAAATGTCAAAAATTATTCTAAGAAAACTATACAAAAAAAAAATTACTTACCATTATTCAGAAAATGAAAATTCTATAAGGAAATTATACAAATTACTAGTTCTTAAAAAAAATAAACTTTCATAGTTAAGAAAATTTATAATCCTAAAGAAAAATAATTGTAAATATTAAACTCTATATAAAAAATAAGTAGTCTAATATCTTCTGAACAAACAAAACACTTTTCTTCAAAACCATTTTACCTTCAACTTCATTCTATTGATAAAACATGTATTCTTTTTATTTTAAAAAATATTTTTATTTGTTATTATGAGGTTGTTGTAAAAAATTTATTTATATAGTTTATGATTATTAAATTTTCTTCTAATTTTGGTTTGCTTTTCTTTTATCGTTTAGAAATTATTATTTTAATTAATTATTATGAGGTTATCGTAAAAACAATTATTTATATATTTTTATGATTATTAAATTTTCTCTAATTTTAGTTTTTTTTATATATTTTTCAGAAAAGGGCTATCTTCCAAAAGACATTGAGCAAAGAAATTCAGAATAACAACACTAAATATTTTTTTATGTCGATTTGAAAAAAAAAGTCGAATATGATTAAAAATAAATAAATATTATTCAAATAGAAATAAACCAAGATATATATAATCAAATAAATAAATAATAGTAATTTTGTTAAATTTTTTATTGGTGAATAATTTTGTACGTTCTTAATATTTTATTATATAACTATTTTTACGGATTATGTAATTCTATTTTCAAATTTTCTATTTTGATTTTTTCTCATAAATTTTCAAATATTAGACTATAATCTCGCGTAGACTCGGGGTCTAGTATCTATATAATTAGGGTGCTTGTGTTAGAGTTTTAATAATCGAAAAGGGAACATAAAAAGAGAATCACAAACAGAATTAATAAAAAGAGAATCACAATGAGGTGGTATTTGGAGGTTCAAAGGAAATAAATTCAAGTATAGTTTCAACTGAAAAGCACCCTGGAGACAAACTCGATCAGTACATCCCAAAAAATATTGGTTTAAAGGCCTTTGGTTCTCCGAGGTAGTGGCTTGCAATTCAAAATATATTCTCAACGGGTGATCGAACTATTAGATGGAATACATGTTTCACGGCTGCTTGTATTTTATGTAAGGAACCCATTGAAACTCAGAACAATCTTTTCTTCACATGTCGATATTCGGGGGAGGTTTGGAGGAATATTACTTGCTAGCAACCAAGCATACGACAAGTTGAGATGGAGTTGTTGCTCTTCTTGTTGATGACTCACAAGATAAGACCTTTCTCTTCTTATTAAAGTGTGTAATTGAGACGACTATTCACACCACTTGGCGAAAAAAGAATAGTAGGAGACACAGTGAAACGGGTACTCATCACTCTCAGATTGCAAGCTTCATCAGCAAACAAGTATGTAATAGATTATCATCGATTCGAGACGTGGGGGAGATGAGATATGAAAAGAGGTTGCAAACGATGGTTTACTTCACGATAATTATTTGGTTTAACAATTTTGTTTCAGCACATCTAAACTCTTGTTAGTACTTTTTTTGTTTTGAATATAATTTTATATTTAATTAAAAATACAGAGGTTTAAGACAATTTAACAAAAATCCAAAAATATGAACCTTACTTTATGAAATTAAACAGAGTTTGGATAAAAAGTTTAACTTGTATGATGATACTACAAGTATAACTTATCATGTATTGCAAAACATCGATGATGATGCAAGTGTGAATGCTCAAAGCATGTGGGTTGTGATCAACGAGAGATACAGATTTAGTTATGAGAATCATTTTAACACCAGATAATGCGTAGGTAAAAAGGATAAATCCACGATTTCAGTGAATTCGCGAAGCACCAACCTAAGGTATATTTCCTAAATATTAGATTCAATAATCAACTTAAAACGCTAAAAATGTTTGGTGGTGGAAACCTCTGAATGAATAAATTTCGAAGCACAAACCTTAGGTATATTAAACCTAAGACCAAATAATCAACTTAAAATGCCTCAACACTATTTGGTCGACGAATGGCACCACAAACAATGATGGAAAATTGCTAGGTAAGCCGAACCACGGATAGTGGACACCGCGGTTGATCACTGGGATATATCGAAAAGTTCTCAAGACACTCAAAGTAGAATCACTCTCACAAAAGAAAAGGTTTCTATGAAAAAGTTGAATATCTTCTCTAATAGAGATAACATGAATATAAAAGAAAAAAAAACTTGAAAGAAAATTTAGATAATAAATTTTCTTGAAAACTAAAAGAAATAAAGATAGTTTGTTGAATGAGAATTCAACTATTGGACTTTAAAGTCAATTGAACTTCATTTTTTCACTCTTATTAGCCACAAAAATGAGACATTTGACATCATTTCCAAATGAATTGTCAATTCCCTTGTAACGTCCCGACTACTACCTTTAATGGGCCTCATATATGTTCTCGGTCCATTGGGTCCACCCTCGTCTGACAGTCCACCCTTCGTTTGACGGTCGGTCCGCTACGTCTGAGAGACTTTAAAGACTTGTTTATCGACCCTATAAATCACCACTTGATCTCTCTCTGTGTTTTGTCTTCACTCGCACAGTACTGGAAATCACTTCTCGGGAGGTCACACGTCCTGAAACTGCTCAAGCCCAAGCACACTTAACCCTGGAGTTCTCACGGGATGGTTGATCGAAAATATAAGTGCACTTTGGTGACATCGATGGTCATATCAATTCTTTTAAACCTCTCTGCATGCCCTACTATATTCCTAAAATCAGGATGTTACAAACCCCCCCCCCCCAACTAACAGAGTGCAAACGTCCTCGTTGCAAACCAGATGGTTACCCTTAATGGTGTGAGCCCTCTTGACTCCACACTCATCTGGGTTCTGCTCTGATGCCACTTGTAACGCCTCGACTACCACGTTTAATGGGCATCATGTCCGCTTTTGATCCATTTGGCCCATCCTTGTTCGCTACGTCAGGGAGGCTTTAAAGACTTGTTTACCAATCCTGGAGTTCTCTCGTGATTGTTGACCAAAAAGACAAGTGCATTTTGGTGACATAGGTGGCCATATCAATTGTTTTAAACTTCTCAGCATGCACCACCATATTTTCTTGAACCCGGATGTTACAACCCTCCTTGTCCAAAAGTCTTGAAGTAGCCCGTTATGTGCTTCCTTTGTCCTCTTAACTCAAGCAATGCATCCTCTTCATTCTCCTTGCTGCTCATGATATTCATATTATCTTCCTCCTCTTGAAAAAAATTTGAACTCAAATCAAGCATACGAAATTAACAAGAGTCAACTCAAAAATGTTATATTCACCACGCTAGTTAGATTGTAAGCTTTGTTCTTTATCTGGTCTAAGACTTAAAATAGGACGTCACCTCACCCTTTGATTCAAACCTTATGCATTTTTTTAAATTATCGCCATTATGTGCACTAATGTGCATAAATTACTAAATATAATGACCGACATAACTAACCTTTCATTAGGATTAGGGATGTAGGCGTATAATTTCGGGGTGATTAGTAAGCTTCTGTACGTTTAAGTCTTGTTCACAGATTTTTTGAGCTTGCTTAGAAAATGCTAGAAAAATATATAAATTCCATTATGATGCTTCATTTGTATGACAAAACCAGTTCCATTCCTCATTAAACAAAAAAAAATCATGAGGAAAGGAGAAAAAGGAACTGGAAAAGTTTAAGTTTTATTGGAAATTGCATCAAGGGACTTAGAATTCTTTAGCATTTATAACGGGTTTTAGAAATAATTAGACGGTCTTAGTGAAAGGAAGGCTATGATGCATCAATTGGTCTGTGTCTTACTGTGATTATACATAATGATTTGCATCCTACCTGTTAGGATAACCATAAACACATGAGCCACCATTAATTGCTTCCCTTACCAAAACCATAGCTTGTTCGATATTCCCTATGTGAGAACACACGCAAAATGTTAATAAATGTTAAAAGGATAAGTTCATGATTCTGAGAGTTCCTTGTGATCTCGGGATTTAGAGTATGGGATGTTGTTAAGTTCATGGCTAACTAAAAAATAAGGTTTTGCTCTGACTCAACTTTGATGAAGTTCACAGAAGGATGACTTGGTGTAAGTATTGTCCCTAAAAACTTACTAGCTCCCAATCTATTTCTCCGGATTCGAGTTTTTATTTTTCTTTAGTTGAGGACAAACTAAGATTCAAGTATGGAGAATGTGTAAACCTCTATGTTTACTAGTTTTTAGAGTCCTTTAAACAAAGAATCTTGTATCTTTTTATCAAGAGCAAGACCTTTTTAGTGTAATTTCAGTGTTTTGCAGGATTATAGACTTGATGCATGAAATAAAGAGATATGGGCTTCAAATGGGTTTCAAATATTGTAGAGGAGGAATATTCTCCGAGATGCCAACCGATCAGTTGTAGTTTGCACAGATCAGTTGAGAAGAGCTTAAAAACCGATCGGTTGCACCTTGCACCGATTAGTTGCCGCCTTTAGAATATTCTTATTTTGATTCTAGGGATCTTTTAGCACTAGTAAAAAGGGAATTCGACCCCATTTTCAAATCATCCAATTCTGAATGCAAAGGCGCTTGAAGAGATTATTGTAATTACTTTAGAGATTTATTTTAGCTTTTGTAGTTTATTTTGCAACACAATTATGTTTTCAGATTTGTGTTCCTTATTTTCTGCAATTATGCTTGAGTAATTCTCTTTTAGGCTTTTAGAGTTTCTAATAGGATGTTCTAGATAACGTTTATTATGCATGCTTTGTTAGTAAACGAGAATTTTTGTTTAGGATTCTTTAGCTTAGTACGCTATCGTTAAAGGATTAGGGTAGTTGACATTTATGATTGAATTGGAGATGAGATTTATTTCTTTCTCATATGTATGCATGTTTACTTATTTAGATCTTTTAGATGATTCCGTGAATGCCTAATCATCTATCCCTTGTTTTTTTCTATTTATTTTATCAAAAAAACAACAAAACAAAAATCATTATTTTTTGTCCTACTAAGTTTTAATTGCTTTATTGCATAGTGCAATTGTTTTGCCCTTTATGAATTTGATCCCTAAATATTACAGCGGTGTATCGAACACTTACGCTAATTATTGAGGGTAAAACTTTTTCACAACAATTCTCCGAGCTTCAGGAACACCACAGAGAATAGTGTTTGGTTTGCGTTTCTTAACGCAAAATTTGGAAAGAAATGGAAGTCATGTGATAACCACCAATGATCCGGTTTGAAACACGTTATGGGGTAATGTATCACCGCAAAACTCTATTTTCATATTTTGGTGTTTTTTGCAGGTTTTCTATTTAGGTATTTTGGTCTTTTTTTTTTTTGGGAGAATTGCTAAAATTAAACCCAAAATTGAGTTTGAATCCAAAACTAGATCCTAAATTGAAACAAATGCAAAACTAGACCAAAAGGGTAGGTAAATTACATAAACCTCCTTATTTGAAAAAAAACAAAAACTGCAATTACAGTTCAAACTTTCGCGCAGCGGAGACTTCATGAACGAAGTCTACTGTCCATGAAGTCTCCACCGTAACTCAACCTTAGATTTAAATTAGAAAAATAATAAAAAATAATTTCAATGCAATTTTTTCTACAGAAAAAAAGATTATCCAAATATGAATTTATAAATTAAAATTTCCGAAACTTTCATAAAATTAAAACATGTTAGGTTGATTATGTTCTAGAAAACCATAAACAGTCGCAGACTTCACTAGCGAAGTCTGCAAACGTAACTAAATCTTAAATTTAAATGAAAAAATTATAAAAAATATTTTGATCAAAATTTTTTATGGATAAATTATTTTAAATCAAAACTAAATGTTTAAAAATAAAATTTCATAAAATTTCATAAAACTAAGCCATGTGATGTAAAGCTTGTGAGGCATAATAGGTTTAAGGTTTGACAATGGGTAAAAATCCATGTATATATCTTTAGGATCAAACTTAAATTCATATTTTTTTGATATAAAATGTTGATCCGTCATATAGTTGTTTTATTTTAGATATATTATACTATTTTGATGTCAAATGTAAGTATTTGATAACAAAAAGTAAAAAAATATAAGAATTTTAGAGTTTAGGGCTTACACACTTTTTGGATCTCGGATATGAAGTCTGTAATATTTTGTAAGCGTAAAATTCTATGTAGAAGTCAGAAATTTCTGAGGTGAAATCAGAAATTTCAAAAGTAAAGTCTGAAACTAAAAAAATCAAAATTTTCAAAAAATTTTGAAAATATTAAAAAAAAAATTTAAAATTTTTTGAAAAATTGCGAATTTCAGAACTGAAGTCCGAAATCTCAAAGGTGAAGTCTAAAATTTCAAAAAAAAATCAAAAAAATTCGAAAAAAATTAAAAAAAAAATTTGAAAAAGTTCAAAATTTCAGAAAATTTCGAAAAAATTCAAAAAAAATTCAATTTTTTAAAAAATTTTGAATTTCAAAGATGAAGTCTGAAATTTCAAAGATGAATTCTGAAATTTCATATGTGAAGTCTAAAATTTTAAAAAAATTCAAAATTTTCAAAAAAATTCTAAAAAATTCTAAAAAAGTAAAAAAAATTCGAAAAATCAAATTTGAGAGGTGAAGACTGAAATTTCAAAAATAAAGTCTGAACTTTAAAATGTGAAGTCTGAAATTAAGGTACTTTTAAAATTTTCAAAACATTTTGAGAATATTCAAAAAAATTCAAAAACTTCAAAATCTTTTGAAAAATTTCGAATTTCAGAATTAAAGTATGAAATTTTGAAGGTGAAGTCTAAATTTCAAAAAAGTAAAAAATAAATCTAAAAAATAAAAAAAAATCGAAAAAGTTTTTAAAATGACAAAAAAATCCAAAAAATTTGAAAAAAAAAAAATTTTGAATTTCAGAGGTGAAGTCTGAAATTTCAAAGTTTAAGTCTGAAATTTCAAAGGTGAAGTCTGAAATTTTTTAAAAATTCAAAATTTTCAAAACATATCGAAAAAATTCAAAAAAATCGAAAAAATTCGAATTTCATAGGTGAAGTTTGAAATTTTAAAGAAGACGTCTGAAATTTCAAAGGTGAAGTCTGAAATTTAAAATTGAAGGTTGAACTTTTAACCTAACCCTAGTTTTACCTCTCTTATATAATCTCAATTTTTCTATTCTTCTTCAACCTCTCTCTTTCTCTCAAAAACGGCAAAGCACTCTCACTCTCTCTCTCTAAACTAGCAAGAATCTCTCCACCTACAATGCCACTCCATCGTTCTGTCGTCGGTAAGACTTTGCTTTTCTTGTTCTTCTCCGTTTTTGTCGCTATTAATCTCTCCTCAAAAGTGTTATTCTCTTCATCCTCAGATCTGACTAACCACTCTCTCATTATTGTTGCATTTTTTTTACTGGCTTTTTCATCCTACTAACTTATGTTTTTATGCTTGTTACAGATATGAGGCGTAACACCACCAGAAAATTGTTATGTTCTTTTATTCTTTAGATTCATACAACAATTTATGTTCCAAGCAAAAGTTAAGATCTGAATCTTCAATTGTCTGTACGTTATGATTTATTTTTTTGGAATTTCAACTAGAAGATTCATTATGAATTTCAAGTCTAAAATAGTTTATGTCGAGTATGATTTCTAAAACTTTTGTTAATTTATCTGAGTTTTTTTGCGTTATTTTTGTGATTGTATATGAGTCTTAGTTTTTCCCTTTATTTTTATAAATCTAGATTTACACTGAGACTTCACTGTGAGACTTCACACCCAGACTTCATTGTGAGATTTCACAACCATACTTCACTGTTAGACTTCACTGTGAGACTTCACAGATAGACTTCATAGTGGGACTTCACAGTGAGACTGCACACAGAGAGACTTCATAATGGGACTTCACAGTGAGACTGCACACAGAGACTTCACATTTAGACTTCAAGCCGAGACTTCACAGTGAAACTTCACACCGAGATTTCACAATGAGACTTCACAGCTATACTTCACACTAAGACTTCACTGTGAGACTTCACACCCAGACTTTACTGTGAGACTTCACACCCATAATTCACTGTGAGACTTCACACCCAGAATTCACAGTGAGACTTCACAACGAGAGTTCACAGTGAGACTTCACAACAAGACTTAACTCTGAGACTTCACACCGAGACGTTTCTGGGTTCCCGTAGCATTTAAATTTTTAGATATAATGTTGTAGATGTAAAAACAAACAATTGTAATCCTTCTTCTTGGATTGTAAATCTCTTGTACGATGATATTTCCAATTAATAAAAGTTATATTAAAAAAGAAAGTACTTCTTGCGAAACCTATTATTAAACATCAAGTCTTAATTTAACAAAAATAAAGTTGCAAAGTCCTAAGAGAGAAACTTGTTCTTGTTCTTCTGAAATGCAAAGTGAAACAAAAAAAACACAAGTAATAATTAGCTAGGCATAAAGTAGTGTTGGTGAAAGGAGACTTCACACCAAGACTTGGAAAGAAGACTTCACTTCCAAATTCCAACACATCAAGTGACCCACAACCTTGAAAATCTTAAATACTCAAAACATATATAAAAATGTCATTGAGATGAGAAACTCATACATAACTATTAGTGTAAGAGATAAAATACAAATGAAAATTTTTAAAAATTTAGTGCAAGAGACTTCACACATAGTAAACATGTTAGGACAAGGAAAAAAAATTAACTAATTACAAATAAGCTAAAATTTCATGAGACTTCTCAGAAGTAGTCTATCGGCAGACTTCTCATACGAAGTCTGTTAGGAGACTTCAAAGGTGAAGTCTCACAATAAATAACTAGTAGAAACTAATAAAATCGATTTAAGACAGAATATAACTTATTGAGATATGAAACTCATACATAAACAACAAGAATAACTAATACACATGAAAATAATTAAAATCTTGAAAATATAAAACAGATATGATATGAATATATTTTTTAAAAAGTTAGTGCAAGAGACTTCTCAAACGAAGTTTCTAGACAGACTTCCTCTGTGAAGTCTAAATATTACAAGCTAAATACCTAATAAATTAAGAAAAATGATTTAAAAATAATTATACGATAAAAATAATTCAAATTTCTAAAACATCAAAAGTCATACGTAACACACATGTTAGGACAAGAAAATAAAAATAACTAAATACAAATAAGCTGAAATTTCTTTTTTACTAAAATTATCATTTGAGACTTCTCGGATGAAGTCTCCCAACAGACTTGTCAGATGAAGTCTGCTAAGCGATTCAGAAGAGACTTCTCCTGAGAAGTCTGAAGTAGGGGTCTAATTTTGTAATTGACCAGATTTTGACTTCTTAAGGAGACTTCACAGGCAAAGTCTCCTACACAATGAGACTTCCTCTGAGAAGTATATACCAGTTTGGAGTCTAGTTTTGCAGTTGACCACAACTTCCATGATGAAGTCTTTTTGCCTTCAGAGACTTTTTCGGCAAAGTCTACCCATAAAGTAGGGTCTAGTTTTGCAATTGACTAGAGTTTGACTTTTACATGAGACTTCGTCTGAGAAATCTGAGTAGAAAAAGGGTTACTTTTACAATTGAACAAAATTTTTGATTTTTTTTTTAATTCCAGAGTTTATGTTGGTTGCAGACTTCATTCGAGAAGTCTATCAATAATCAATGTTTCAAAATTTTGGTCAAATGTAAAATTAACCCCTTTTCACGCAGACTTCTCAGGTAAAGTCTTGACAAAAAGTCTTTCTTTAGGTCAATTCAAAACTAACCCCCTTTTTTCGCAGACTTCACAGGAGAAGTCTAAAATGAAAGTCAAACTTACGGTCAATTACAAAACTAACCTCTTGTACGCAGACTTCATAGGTGAAGTATGAAGTCTGTTTTTTTGTTTTGCAAGCACAAGTTGAGACTTCATAGGTGAAGTCGTGAAGTGTGTGAAGCAAAAAGTCAATTGCAAAACTAACCCCAAATTGACTATTGATTTACGTAAGAACGAGAACCACCACAAAATACTCATCCAAACAGACCGGTTGTTGAATTTGTACCCATAAGGGAGAGAATGAGAGAGGAGATCGAGAAAAATGGAGTTTTTAGTTTAATTATAGAGTTTTAACATCTCTTAATTCAGTTGTTGGAAGCAATTAGAACTCAATTTTGGTTGGTAATGGTGGTTGAGAGCTATTGAAGAAGATGACATTTTCGTAATTATGTGAAAATCTTTGGGTTATTATGTTTTAAACCCAGCCACCAGATTTCACAGGACAAGTCTGCGCAAGATATTTATGTGAAAAAGAAGCTGAGAAGAGTTTTTTAAAACATTTTAAAAGCAAAAATGCGGGGTCTAGTTTTACACTTGACTTCAAATAAAGGTCTAGTTTAGCAAGTAGCTCTTTTTTTTTAGTATTTGTTTTAGAGTTTTCCTTTCTAAAATATATTTTGTTATTTTCTTTTATGTTGTATCGTGGCCTATATAAGGTCTCACTTGCTTAATGAAACAAACGATATTCCAACACAATATAACCCAATTTTCTAGAGAGAGAATTGGGTTTAGAGGAAACTTTTGTTTAAATCGCTTTAATACGAATCAGAAAATGAAAAGAATTGGAAGTTTGATAAGAAAAAAAAAATATTATCATAAAAAGGAAAGACGTCTCGTAATTACTAGTCTTATTCAGTTATTTGATTGAAAAGACTCGCCTAGAACGTTTGGATTTGTTATAAAAAGAGAACGTGAGCTGATGGAACGTAGCCGAGAAAATAGAGAAACATAGAGAATTGATTATTTTGATGTTGTTATCTTAGCTGGGTTGTACGAAATAGCGTGTCGTTGTTTTGTGTTTGACCTCATCGAGTTCGTTGGTATGTTTTTTATGCTTGTGTTATCGCCGCATGCGTAATGGTGTTGCAGAGCTTCCGTAGGAATGAAATCTTGGGTCATGGGAGGTTTTTTGTTAAGGATTAGTTTATCGTGAAAAGTTGACTTTACAGAATAGGGCTGTGAATCAAGTGGTATCAGAGCGGGTTCATTATAGAGACTTTGTCTTGTTCCGGGTTGTTCACTTGTGAGAATTAAAACAAAGTTCTGAAAGTTGAGACAACTTAAAATCAAGACTGGCGGATTTATATTGAGAAGGTACGTCTATGAGTAATGATGATAAAGTAGTTGAAGCTTAAAATCAAGACGGACCGATTTATATTGAGAAGGTACATCTTAAAATACCAAAATTAAGACATGACCACCACTGCTCAATTCATAGAATGATGGATATTGGATGGTTTGTATGCAAGATTTTATCAGTAGTCTTGATGAAGATTGTTGAAATTTGAATGAAGTTGGTTGGGGTCCTCCTATGAGTAATGATGATAAAGTAGTTGAAGCTCTTAAGCCGAGAGACAAATGAAATGCTACAAAATAGACATTCAAGCTGCAAATCTAAAGTCAAGACTATGATTTATAATGCAATTTATTCAAGTCACTTCAAGTTGATTTCTTAATGCACATCAGCTCAAAAAGCATGAAAGACATTGGAGACAAATGAAACGCTGCAAGAAAAAAGCACTGAAGCTGCTAGCCCTGCGACTTCGGTTATTCGGGTCAAACATTTCGGGTAATTCGGTTTTTCGGATAATTCGGTTAGTGTAACTGTACCAAAATGAACTTAGCCAGTTATCGGTTCGGTTCATTTCGGTCTGGAAACCGATTATTTTGATTATTTAATTAATTACCCAAATTCAACCGATAAATCTAAAAATTCAGTTTAATTGGATCACTTTGGTTCAATCGGATCAATTAGGGTTATTCGGACAATCAGTTCAATTGGTTTATAACACAGTCATCACTAGTTCAATTGGTTCACAATACAATCATCATCGGTTCAAAACACAAACTATACTTGAGGGTTTTAACTAAGAATACCCAAATTTGGGGAAGATATAAGATTTGGTAACAATTTCAATCTGATAGTAAATTATAGATTTACACAAAACCCATATAACAATTCCTTCCTATTCTTGATTCTGATCCGGTCAATGCACCAAATATAGGACCCTTACTCAAAGTTTCAGCTTTTACGTTGCCCATAAAATTTTTACCTTTGAAGATCGTTCACTTTAAGATTCCCTATCTAAATACTGTGTACGAAAATACACTGATGAAGCTAATCTTTGAAGAGAAAGATCTTACAAGACCAAAGTTATTCCTCGATTTTTCAGACAAAACACTCCTAGAATGAAATGGAAGATTGATGTTGTTGTGTTTGATGTTGAGAATTCTACAATCAAAGAAAATTTCAGCGGTTCGAGGCTTCTCAATCTTAATATAGTTGGATTCCACACAAAAGATGAAAACTTCTGAGAAATTGAGAATACAATAGAAAAAAATAAAAAAATAAACATAGAAAACAAGGGTTGACAAAAAAAAAACACATAAAAATAAGGATTACAAAGCAAATGGATTATCGAAAAAGAACACATAAGAAATTGACGAAGAGTGAACGAAGGAGAGTGGACAAAGGAAAAACCTAATGTTTTCTATTTTTCTTTTTCTCAGCTGCGAAGATTGGACGAAAAGTAGACGAGAAGGTCAGAGTTAGTATATATATGTTATAGGTTAAATTTCAATTTTCCTGAACCGTACAAAAAATCTCAATAAACCGAAAACATTGTAATATGTTGCCGAACGGTTATTGGCTGATAACATAAACCAAACCATTTTTTTCCAATGTCGGTTCGGTTTGGTTCATTAACAATTGGTGCGGTTTTTATTCCCAAGACTAGAAGATACAATCCAAAAGCCAAGACTATTATTCATAACGCAATACTAAGGATGATTAATAATAATACACATCAATTGCTGAATCAAAACTCTAAGGTTGGGCACGAGTTTGATAGGCCTTGCAAGCAACTAGTCGCTTCAAGGGTTGTGGAGGTGAAGGGTCGCACAAAGGGGGTGGAAATTCTTTCATATACCAATCGATTCTTCTGGATACGACACACCAAAAGAAATCAAAAGTACTTGATGGATACTACACACCAACAAGCAAACAAGAAGAGAATCACTCTCTAATTCAAAGAGAAAATCAAAACCTGATTAAGAAAATGGTTAAGCGTTACAAAGAGAGGTTGCTAGAGTTTTTAAAGAAACAACAAAGAAAAAACCCTAAAAACATGTTGTTGGGCCTGGGTTTGATGAGTATGGACGAAAATTGAAGTTTGTTGGGCATGGGCTTAGTGGACTGGATAACTGGGTGATCTAACTTTGCCTCGTTAAAAACCTATCTTTGTAAAACCCATTGGGGCAAAAACGAAGACAGGGAAAAAGAGTACAAAGCTAAACCACAAGCCCACTAGCCTTCTTGAACTTGAATCGTGATCAAAGTAGCTTTGTTTCCGATTTGGCTCAAGTAGCTTGGTTGCTTCTGGATTCGGTTAAGTATGCCGACAATGTTTTCATTGAGCTTTTTAGTCCTTGCTCGTGTCATGGAACCAGTTGGAATGATCACAGACTTCTCAGCTACAAGCTGTTCTGGTTCATGCTCCTCAGCTACAAGGTCATCATCTGGTTCAAGCTCCATGTTACGAATGTTTTCCATGATCACATCATCCCCCTCCTCTTGAAAATGATTTGATCTCAAATCTGGATCATCTGCAAGAAAAGGAGCTAAGTCAGAAACATTGAAGTTATTACTAATATCGTACTTACCTTGAAGATCAAGCTTGTAGGCGTTGTAACTGATCCGTTTTGTGACTTTGAATGGACCATCGATTCTGGGTATTAGTTTGGACTTCTTTTGTTCTGGAAATCGCTCTTTTCTCAAGTGAACCCATACGAGGTTTCCTTCCTCATATATTATCTTGCGTCTGTGTTTGTTGGCATGTTTAGCATACTGCCTTGTCTTATCCTCTATGTTTGCTCTAGCTCGTTGATGAATCTACTTGACAAGTTCAACTTTTTGTTTTTCATCTATGCTTAATGTTTCACAGGTAAAAGGGTTAGATCCAAAGGTGATAAAGGATTAAAGCTATATACAATCTGAAATGGAGAGAACATAGAAGCAGAAGGTACAACATGATTGTATGTAAATTCTATATGAGTAGACATTCTTCCCAAGTCTTAAGGTTCTTTTTAATCAAACAACGCAGAAGTGTTCCTCGTGTTCTATTAACCACTTCTGTCGGACCATCAGTCTGCGGATGACATGTAGTAGAAAATATTAATTTAGTACCTAACTTAGACCATAGTGTTTTCTAGATATGGTTAAGGAATTTAGTATCACGATCAGACACAATGGTTCTAGGCATGCCATGCAACCTAAAAATTTCCTTGAAGAACATATTAGCTACATCAGTTGCGTCATATGTTTTATGATAAGCAATGAAGTGAGACATCATAGAGAATCGATCTACTACAAAAAAAATAGAATCCTTCCATGTTTTAGTTCTAGGCAGTCCTAAAACAAAATCCATTGATATATCAATCCAAGGGATAGGGAGAGGAGTGTACAACCATAGGGTAGAATCTTAGATTTAGCTTGTTTACACGTAGCACACCTCCTACAGATTTGCTCAACGTCCCTTTTCATATGAAGCCAATGGAAGTGATCTTGCATCACTTTTAGTGTTTTAGCAACTCCGAAAAGTCCTATCAAACCTCCTCCTTGAGCTTCCCTAACAAGTGAATCTCGAATAGAACAGTTAGGTATGCAGAGACGATTATCATAAAAGAGAAACCCTCATTGTGATAGTAGTGACTAGTAGAAAGTTTCTCAAAGATTTGAACACTTCTCGGAAATCAGAATCAGAATTATACAAATACTTAAGTTGTTCAAATCCCAACAGTTTAGCATCAAGAGTAGAGAGTAGTGCGTACCTTCGGGATAATGCATCAGCAACTACATTATCCTTACCTTTTTTGTATATGATGACATATGGGAATGTCTCAATGAACTCTACCCACCTTGCGTGTCTTTTGTTGAGCTTTTGCTGATCTTTTATATACTTAAGTGATTCGTGGTCAGTGTGTATGACGAACTCCTTTGGCCACAAGTAGTGCTGCCACGTTTGTAATCCTTTCACCAAAGCGTACATCTCCTTGTCATTTGTTGGATAATTGAGAGTAGCTCCTCCCAGCTTCTAGCTGAAGAAGGCAATAAGCTTTTTATCCTGCATTAGAACAGCTCCTATTCCTACACCAGAAGCGTCACACTCAAATTCAAAGGTTTTAAGAAAGTCAGGTAAAGATAAAAGAGGGGCGTGAGTAAGTTTTTCTTTCAAGGCCTGGAATGCCTCTTCTTTTGCAGCTTCCCATATAAAACAAACGTCTTTCTTGATCACTTCTGTAAGCGGTGCAACTAGGGTGCTAAAGTCTCGTACAAAACGTCTATAAAATCCAGCAAAACCATGAAAGCTTCACACTTCTCCTACTGATTTTGGACTAGGCCATTCTCTAATTGCTTTGACTTTCTCTTCATCTACTTTCTTCCCATCTGCACTCACAACAAAGCCTAAAAAGATCAAGTTATCCGTACAAAATGTGCATTTCTTAAAATTAGCAAACAATTTTTCTTTCCTAAGCACATTCAAAACATATTGCAAGTGATCAATATGCTCTTCTAGGTTCTTGTTGTAAATCAAAATATCATCAAAATACACAACAACAGAAACACCTATGAATGATCTCAGAACGTGATTCATCAATCTCATTAATGTAATAGGTGCATTTGTTAGCCCAAATGGCATTACTAACCATTCATATAATCCGTGTTTTGTTTTAAATGTAGTTTTCCATTCATCCCCTTCTTTCATCCTAATCTGATGATAACCACTCTTTAAATCAATCTCAGAGAAGATACTAGAGCCATGTAGTTCATCTAATATATCATCAAGTCAAGGAATGGGATGTCGATACTTCACCGTAATATTATTGATGGCTCTGCAATCAACGCACATGCGCCAACTACCATCTTTCTTTGGCACGAGCAATACCGGTACTGCACATGGGCTCATGCTCTCTCAGATGTTTCCTTTCTCCATAAGCTCACTGGCTTGTCGTTGCAACTCCTTGGTTTCTACAAGACTGGTTCTGTATGCAGGACAGTTTGGAAGAGAAGCACCGGGTATGAAATCAATCTGATGTTCAATGCCTCTAATTGGTGGTAGCTCCTTCGGATTATCTTCAAGGAACACGCCCTCATATTCCTGCAAAAGAGATTTCATTTCACTCGGCAACACCGGTGCAAGGTCAGTTAAGCTCATGAGAGCTCCTTTATAAACAAACATTAGCAATGTTTGTTTAGACAATTGATATATCATGATTTTTACCTGTTTTCAACCATGATATAAGTCCTTTTATTGAGTCTGCTAAGTATTTCTAGAATCTTTCAGAGTCTTTTCAGGAATTAAGCACAATTGGTGCTAAATTGGTTTTATCGAAGTCTCTGAAGCATCTCGGAGCTGTAGCAGTTCGAAGACTGAAGCTCAGTATCGATCGACACCCATGCAGTGTCGATCGACACCATCATCCGGAAGAAACACGACTAAGACTCCTTGTATCGATCGATACCATTTATGGTTTCGTTCGATACTGATATTCAGAACGCACATTCTTCAGAAGTCCCGAAGAAGAAACAGAAGATTTCCTTATTTTTCCAATGAACTCCAAAGCGTGTATTAGCTATAAAATTAGGTTTTTCAGCCTCTTGGAGGCGGAGATTGATTATGGGAGATAGAGTATTCTTGCAATAGAGTTTTGGGAGAAGAACCTTGAACCCTCTTTGTATTCTTACTCTATTTTTACTTTATGATATCTATTTTATTCATGATGTTTGTTTCATTCACCATGTCTGAGTAGATTCCTTGTTAGGTTTAGGGTTATTCAAAAGTATTTGATGAATTGTTAAATTAGATATAATTGTTAGGAAAATCTATAGAGTTCTTCACCTAGACTTGTGACTAATGCTTATTCTAGCGTCACGAACTAGAATCTGATACTAGGTTGATTAATTGACACGAAAGTGTGATTATTTTCCTGAACTAGTGTTTGGTGAGCAAAAGACCTATTCGCAAAGAAATTTGGTTTAGGATTTTGTGAACAATTGAACTTGATCGTTAATGCTTGTTTGAATTCATAGAATTTGCAAAGAAATTTGGAATTCTAGGTTTAGGCTTAGATAGTCTCCGCAACGACGGTTGGTTGATTTTACATCTGTGTTTCAAGTTCAAGAACGGTGCTTTATAAATTTCTGACATTTTATTTGATTGACAATTCGGATTTACCTGCAAATTTCCCTAGGCCTAGCGTTTTCCTCACTGATCTTACTACTTGATTTTAATCGTTTTGTTATTTTTGATTATATCCATTTTGCTTAGCTTAATTCATATCCTGAAATTTATTGAGTGATAATCTTGAGTCTTTGTGGTTCGACCCCTAGAATACTACAACTACTGCTTAGATACTTTAGGGTATTATATTTGAGCATATCAATAATAGAGCTTTCTTAACCTCACCAGCCCTCACAAAGAAGTTTGATGGCTTTGCTACATGGTCTTCCTTTTGTTTTAGATGCATCTGATCTTGTAGAACTTCTTGAGGCGTCATTGGAACTAGAACAATTTTCCTGCCCTTGAACTCAAATGAATGTTGATTGGTGAAACGATCATGAGTTACTCTCTTATCTGATTGCCACGACCTTTCAAGGAGAATATGTCAAGCCTCCATTGGTAACACATCACACAAGATCTCGTCTTCATACTTGCCAATGGATAAAAGAACTAGAACTTGGCTGCTCACTTTCATTTCCCCACTATCATTAAGCCACTAAAGCTTGTATGGTCTTGGCTGCTTTCTCACTTTCAGCCCAAGCTTCTTAACCATAGACTCACTTGCAACATTGGTGCAGCTTCCTCCATAAAAAATGAGGCTGCAAACCTTTCCTCGAACGTGACACCTTGTGTGGAATAGGTTCTCTCTTTGCTCTTGCTCTTCAGCTTTGGTGTGTAAGCTTAAGGATCTCCTGGTTAGTAACAGTTCACCTTTAGCTGGCATTTCTTCATACTCTTCTAGGGAAGAATGTGACTCTTGTTGTTCATCTTCAAATTCTATATCTCCATTGTCTTAAAGAATCATAAGCCTTTTGTTAGAGCATTCATTTGCATAATGCCCTCTTCCTGACATTTGAAACACTTTACATCACGAGCTCTAGATGTAGTAGCCTCAGCGTTGCCTTTGTCTTGAATTGCAGTGTGTGGCTTAGCCTCTACCCTTGGGTTTGTAATATGCTTTACTTCTCTTGAATAACTAGGTCTCTAATCCCTTGGATAACTAGGCTTATTAGAAGCTGCTCGAACTCCAAAACTAGACCATGAAGTATTCTTTCTCTTAAGTTGCTTCTCCACCAGAATAGCTTTGTGTAGCAACTTTTCTAGCTCCACATAATTCTGCATCTCTAAACGGTTTTGGATCTCTCTATTCAGACCACTCATGAATCTAGACATGGTTGCTTCTCTGTCCTCAAATATATCAGCTCTATCATAAGAGTCTCCATTTCTTGATAGTATTCTTCAACACTGCAGTTCCCTTGATTAAGTCTCCTTAGTTTCTGATGCAACGCTCGGTGGTAACGGCCTGGGACAAACCGCTTTCTCATTATAGCTTTCATCTCAGCCCATGTCTCTACTGGGTATTCATGATTGCATATTCTTGAAGTTACCAGCTGATCCCACCAAGTAAGAGCATAATCACATAATTCATTTGTTGTTATTCTCACTCGATTGATCTCTGTATAGTGTTGGCAGTTAAAGACCAACTCAACTTTCTTTTCCCACTCCAAATAAGCATCAGGATCAATTTTCCCATGAAATGTTGGAATTCTAAGCTTAAGTTCTCCTAAATTGTCTCTTTGATGTTCTTTGCCTTCTCTTTCACGCCTAATTCTTTTATGGCTTCCCTGAGATGAATGACTATCTTTACTATAATATTCTGCTGGTCATTCATCTCTATGCTGTGTTTGCAGCTCTGGTTCTCCTCTATGAGCTCTGTTACGTACTCTTCTTCTCTGATTATCACTCTGTAGTGGTTCTTCTTCATGTTGTAGTTCTTGACAAAAAGCTTCTAATTTAGTGGTCATCATCTGCTCCATTCGAGCCATCATTACCTCCACCAAAAGCCTGTTATTTCGATTGTTGCTGGTTTCATCTTCTTGTTCAGACATATTGACCTGAAAGATCAACACACAAGTTACCGGTAACTAGTCCTTACAACAACCTAAAGTTCGATCTACACATGTTCAATCCCAAAAAAAAAAAAAATTCACAAAAACTGTTATTTTTCCCAAGAGGGCCAAAATGGTCGTTTTAGAAAACTAGGATTAGTCGTTTTGGTGTTGTAGGAAAAACTGGGAACAAATCTGCGCTGACTAGAACAAATCTGCGCTGACTAAAACAAATCTGCGGTGAGAAAACAAATATGTGGTGACTTAAACAAATATGCCGTAGTTTTTTTTTTCTTTTTTTGAAAGATCTACTAACTAGATGCAACAACAATACTCTAACTAGATGAATGGGGACGAAAAACACAAAGGAAATGCTGAAAAGATGCGAACAAGAAAAGATAAACATATGCAAAAACTCAAGATTGAAAGAGATTACCCAACTTTTAGAGCTTGCTCTGATACCACTGGATAAGAACTCCCTTGAATTGAAACTCTAAGGTTGAGCACGAGCTGGATAAGCCTTGCAAGAAACTAGTGGCTTCAAGAGTTGTGGAGGTGAAGGGTCGCACAAAGAAGGTGATATACCAATCTATTCTTTTGGATATGACACACCAAAAGAAATTGAAACACTTGATGGATACTACACACCAACAAGCAAATAAAAAGAGAATCACTTTCTAATTCAAAAAAAAAAAATCAAAATCTGATTAAGAAAATCGTTAACCGTTACAAAGAGAGGCTGCTAGAGTTTTTTAAAGAAACAACAAAGAGAAAACCCTAAAAACATGTTGCTGGGTCTAGGCTTCATGAGTATGGACAAAAATTGAAGTTTGTTGGGCCTGGGCTTAGTGGGCTGGATAAGTGGGTGATCAAATTTTATCTCATTAAAAACCTATCTTTGAAAAACCTAGTGGGACAAAAAAACAAAGACATAAAAAAAAGTACAAAGCTAGACCACAAGCCCACTAGCCTTCTTGAACTTGAATCGTTATCAAAGTAGCTTTGTTTCCCTTTATGCTCAAGTAGCCTAGTTGCTCCTGGATTCAGTTAAGTATGTCGGCAACGTTTTCGTTGAGCTTCTTTGTCCTTGCTCGTGTCATGGAACAAGTTGGAATGATCACGAACTTCTCGGCTACAAGTTGTTCTGGTTCATGCTCCTCAGCCACAAGTTCATCATCTGGTTCAAGCTCCATGTTGCGATTGTTGTCCATGATCACATCAATGGTCTTGATTTCAAAGGAAAGCCTTGAAAATAGGATCCAAATCTTTTTATATGGTGGAAAATAACGTCTGCAACATGAAACTGTGATAAAAATTGCAACAAAAATTTCATAATTGCAGAGTGAACCTCGACAATATTGTCGACCTGTTTGTTATTATTGTGGAGTTTTTGGATATATTAGACCATTGTGTTTTAGATTATTGAGGGAAAGAAATATAATGGAGAAAGTTTATGATGTGAGATTTCGTGTTCCGACATGTTTTCATTGTGAATGTCATGGACATATTAAGAGTAGTTGTTTTAGATTCCTTTGAGAAACTAGTCAGGATGATATAAGGCTCGAGAATATTGGGGTTAGAAAATATTATCTTTATGGAGAAGGTGCAATGGGATATCAACCTTTAATTGCAATGCGAGGACAATCCTCCAATTAAACTTAACCATGTTGCGACTCACATAAGGGGAGACTGGTTATGTTCTTTTGGAGTTAAAATTCTTGAGTTAACAAACATAGTCAAAAAGGTGGAGAATGTTGAATTTAGGAATTGAGAAAACTAAAGAATTGGAAGTATGACGAGAAAAGGAAATTTATCATCCAAAGAAAAAAAGTCTCGTGAATTATAAGTCCAACTGTGATTAGAAAGACTTGCAGAGCACACGTTAGGATTTGGTATAAAAGGAGGAGACGTGAGTTTATGGGACGTATCCAAACAAAGAGAAAACACATAGAAATGATTTTTTTTGGGTGATGGTGTTATCATTTCTTGGCTGTGCAACAATGTGTGTCGTTGTTTTGTGCATGAGATGTTCGAGTTCGTTGTTATGTTTGCTGCGTTTGCGTTATCGTCAGTGCGTGATGGTGTTGTCTAGCTTCCATAAGATTGAAACCTAGGCTCTGGGATTGTTTAGTTAAAGATTAGTTTATCCTTAAGAGTTCATGTTATAGAACATAACGCTGAATCAAGAGGGTTGTGATTGATCTATGCATTTGCGAATATATTTTAATTGCTTTCTTGTTCTAGCGATTTTATATTTTACCTTGACAACATTAAGTGCAGCAACTATTAGCACATGACTTGCATTCGTCGACAAACATACAATTTTTCTTATTCTACTTAACCACTTCACCTTACCTTGACAACAATGTTAATTGGCTCAATACCTATATCACCATGGGTTCATACAATTACTTGAATTTTTGATATCACACATTCACTTGTCTTAAATAATGCCTCTTTCCATTCATGCGTTAATATGAATATCATGAGCAGTAAGGAGAACGAGGAGTATGCATTGCTTGTACCCATTTGAGTTATGACGAGAGCTCTAGCTAAGCGGATCGAGGAAGCACGTAACAGGCTACTTCAAGAGCTTTTAGACAAAGAAGACATTCAAAATTTATTTGGAAATGATGTCCATCATGTCCTGCCCAACTCCAAGAAAGCCCAAAACAAATATCTCATTTTTGGGGCTAAGAAAAGTGAAAAAGTGAAGTTCAATTGACACTTTTGAAGTCCAAGAGTTGAATTTTCATTCAAATAACTATCTTTATTTCTTTTACTTTTTCAAGAAAATATGTCATCTAAATTTTATTTCAAGTTTTCTTTTCCTGTATATTCGTGTTATCTAACAAGCTAAACTAGCAAGGTGATTATAATATGAGTAAATCTTATAACATTTTTGACTTGATTCATATTGATGTAATTAATTGAGACATATTTGAGGTTAAATCCTTTTCAAGATGAGGGGGATAATAGAAATATCATGAGCAGCAAGGAGAACGAGGAGGATGCATTGCTTGTACCCGTTAGAATTATGACTAGAGCTCGAGCTAAGAAAGGATGAAGGAAGCACTTAACATGCTACTTCAAGAGCTTTCGATAAGGAGGGCATTCAAAATTAATATGGAAATGATGTCCATCAAGACCAGCCAACTTTGAGCATAATACAAGTCCAAAAAAGTTCAAAATAAATGTTTCATTTTTGTGGCTAAGGAAGAGTGACGAAAATAAAGTTCAAGAGGTAATTCTCATTCAGGTTACTATCTTTATTTACTTTTTTAGTTTTCAAGACAATTTATTGTGTAGATTTTTTTTCACGTTTTCTTCTCCTTTATATTCATGTAATCTCCATTGGAGAAAATATCCAACTTTTTAATAAAATTATTTTCATTTGTGAGAGTGATTCTCCTTTGAGTTCTTTCAGAACTTTTCAATCCTTTGATGAGTAATATCCGAGTGATTAACCCGCAATGTGTAATATCCATGGTTCAGATTATAAATCAATTTTCCATCGTTGTTTCTGGCGACATTCGTTGAACAAAGAATTTAGAAGCATTTTAAGTTGAGTATTAAGTCTTAAGTTTAATATACCTAAGGTTTGTGCAACGCGGGTTCTTCATTCAAGGTGCTTTGTTTATTTGTAACGTTTTAAGTTGAGTATTAAGTCTAAGGTTTAATTTACATTAGGTTTGTGCTTCACGAATCCATTAAATTTGATTAATATCTATCCTAATTCTTATCGTAAAGCCTAACTCCTTGGAAAATTTTGCATTATCTGGTTTTAGAAGTGATTCTCATAACCACATCTATATCATTTGGTATCAGATCACAATATCTAAGTTTGATATTATCATTCTATCATTTTCTCATATTTTCACCTTCTTTAATTCATCTTCTACACTTTCATATTATTTTCTTCTAAATCAATTTTCTTTATTTATATTTTTTGTAGCTCGTTAAGCAAAAAAGTATGAAAATATGAAAAAATTAAATAAATAAAAATGGGAGAAAAAATTTACCAAGTTATGTTTTTATTTTTTTGGGTTCTTAATTTTCTTTTCCCATCTTTTTGTTGAAATAAAGGTTCTTGTTGTGTGAGTTTTGAACTTTTATATAAAATCGTTTAAGGCTATAATCTCGTTGGTTTGGTCTTTTGATCTACTTATATGTAAAGTCGTTTTTGTTGGCCTTTTGATCTACACCAACAAAAATGGGGAGAAAGAAAAACCAACTGATATTCAAAATCTTTAAATTCAAGCCTCGTTGGGGGAGATGCGGCGGATGTTGAGTGTTGAAATGGATACAATCCACGAGAGGTTGGATCAAGTGCAAGAAGGCACAAAAGAGACAACAACAATTGCCTAATTTCCTTAGAAGAGAAGGAATTCAAGTGATATATCATGGTTTTTACCCGTTTTTAGCCATGATCTAAGTCTTGTTTTCAGAGTCTTTCTAGTGTTTTTGTAGTCTTTTTGAGTCTTTTCAACTTTTGGCACGTTTGGAGCATAATTGGAGATATTGGAGCATTCTGGAGCTTTTTGGCGTCCGTTGAAGAATTTTCCACCGTTGGATTGTGCTCAAATTTGGATACAAGACAGATCAATGGTTTAGCTTTCATTTGGAAGTGGTTTGAGGTTATTCCAACGGTGCGATCAAAAGTTATGCCAGTTTTCGTGAAGACAGTCCAGTCTGGCGAGCACATGGTCTGAGTATCGACCGATACTACCCAGTATCGATCGATACCGACTGCAGGTAAAGAAAGACACGTGATTTTACAAGTTTAAAGTTTCTGCTACTTGGTCCAGAAGACATTATTATTTACAAGAAGCCCCAAAACGTTTTCTAGCATTATATTTAGGTTTTTAGCCACTTTTAGAGAGGAGACTGGAGTCATACTTGATTCTATTCTCGTTTTGGTGAGGGAGCTTTTTGAGGGAGACAAGTCAGAAACTCTGTTCCTGAGAGAGAAGATTTTGAACCCTTTGTTTGCTCTCTTCTTATTATTCTATTAGATGATTTATTCAGTCATGTTGTTTGTTTCATTCTCTATGTCTGAGTAGATTCCTTGTTAGGTTTAGGGTTATTGAAAGGTGTTTGATGAATTGTTAGGTTAAATTGAATTTTTAGGGAAAATACATAGAGTTCTTCATCTAGACTTGTGATTATTGCTTATTCAAGCTTCGCGACCTAGAATCTGATATTAGGTTGATTAATTGGCACGAAAGTGTGATTGATTTCCTGAACTAGTGTTGGGTGAGCAAAAGATCTATTCGCAAAAAAATTTGGTTTAGGATTTTGTGAACAATTGAACCTGATCAGTAATGCTTGTTTGAATTCATATGATTTGCAAAGAAATTTGGAATTCTAGATTTAGACATAGATAATCTTCGCAGCGAAAGTTGGTTGGTTTTATATCTGTGTTTCGAGCTCAAGAACGGAGCTGAACATATTCCTGACAATCTGTTTGATCAGCAATTTTGATTCACCGGCAAATATCCCTAGGCTTAGCGTTTTCCTCCATTTATCTTACAAACCGTTTTTAATCGTTTGCTGTTTTTAATTTCATAAATTTTGCTTAGCTTAATTCATATTCTGAAATCTATTGAGTGATATCTTGAGTCTTTGTGGTTCGACCGCTAATATACTGCAGCAACTGCTTTAGTACTTTTAGGGTATTATATTTGAGCATATCAAATTTTGACGCCGTTGCCGGGGACTCTAATTTCGCCATTAGATTTTAGCTTAGAATTTCGACTAAGTTTGTCAAGCATCGATCGACACCCATCTGGTATCGGTCGATACTCGTCGCAATTCCTTTTAAATTTTATGACTTACGTGCTTTAACTTTTGTGTTTTAGGTGTATGCCTAATCGAGAAACCAGAAGAAGCAAGAACAAGCAGTTGACTAGTCTATCCATAAAGGAACTAGCTAAATTAGAGCGCGCAAATAGGAAGCAAAAGAAACAAGCAGATATGAATAATCCAATTGTGCTCGCTCACGATGAGGCTGGGGTTTTGAGAGATCAGGAAGGTCATATGTGTAATGAGCAAGGACAGCGGCTTGATGCAGAGGGGAACATCGCTATCCCTGCACCAGTAGCCAACAAAGATATCCCGCCTGCTGTGCGCAGGAACGTTGGGAATGCTCTGGTTAATCGCGCCAGGACGCTTGGAGATACAACAGACTCGATCGGTTCTATGCCAATCCGTCTGCAATTCGCATTCCCACTTTTCAGAGGAATGACTTTGAGCTGAAGCCTGCATACTACACTCTTGTGGGTCAGCACCCTTTTCACGGTCTTTTTCACAAATATCCCATGGATCACATCGAGAGATTCGAGGACTTGGTCACTAGCATCAAGTACAATGGAGTGTCCAACGATTACCTCCTCTGTAAGCTTTTCCCATACTCTCTTGGTGGAGATGCAGCTTATTGGCTTAAGCAGTTACCGCCTGGATCACTGACCACCTGGGAGGAGACTAAGAACGCGTTCCTGAACAACTTTTATGATGATGCGAGATCCGAGGAGCTGAGGAATAAGATCTCCCAATTTTCTCAGGGAGCAACTAAGGCGTTTAAGGTTGCTTGGATCAGATTCAGGTCATATCAGAGAAATTGTCCACATCACGGGTTCACTCGGGTTCAGCTCCTGGGTATCTTCTTCAGAGGGATTGACTGGAGGTATCAGATGGCCTTAGATACTGCGAGTAATGGGAATTTCAACACCAGGTATCCTGACGATGCTTATGTGCTTATTGAGAACTTGGCGTCTAGCAATAGCACCAAGAATGCAGACTTTGAGCGGAAGAAGTAGGCTGAGAATTTGGAAGGATCGCAGATTGCTGAGGTTCAAGCCTAGCTGGATTCAGTGCACAATCTTCTAATGGGTAAGACGAAGAAGGCTATACACTTTGATGATGAGGTCAAGAATTTCGGAAAAGATGAATTGGAAGACGTTAACTACATTGGTGGTGCTGGTTTTCAAGGTCTAAGTCTCTGTAAGCACCAACCTCATCACGAACTAGAACCAATGGGTTGTTCATCTCTGCTGGCTCCTTTGCTTTCCTGAAACACAAGAGTCAAAGCACGTAAGTAACAAAAAAAAAATGATGAGTATCGATCGATATTGGGGTAGTATCGATCGATACCGTCGGACTTAGTCGAAACTCTAATCTAAAATCTAATGGTTAATTTAGAGTCCCCGACAACGGCGCCAAAATTTGATATGCTCAAATATAATACCCTAAAGTATCTAAGCAGTAGCTGTAGTATTCTAGGGGTCGAACCACAAAGACTCAAGAATTCACTCAAAATATATAAGACTCGAATTAAGCTAAGCGAACAAAGTAATGCAGGAAATAAGCAGCAGAATAATAAAAGTTGTGAAATTCAATGGAGGAAAGACGCTAGGCCTAGGGAAATTCGCCGGTAAATCAGAATTGCAGATCAAATAGAATGTCAGGAGGATATTAAGCACTGTTCTTGAACTTCAAACACAAATGTAAAATCAACCAACCGTCGCTGCGAAGATTATCTATGTTTAAACCTAGAATTCCAANAAGTATTCAGAATAATGAATCATAGCCTCTAAAATGGCTAAAAACCCTAGATATAATGCTAAAACACGTTCTGGGCTTAATTGTAAATAATAAAATCTTCTGGGCCAAGTTGCAGACTCTTCAGACTTGTAAAATCACGTGTTTTCCTTTCCTGCAGTCGGTATCGATCGATACCAGGTTGGTGTCGGTCGAAACCAGGACTCAGTGCTCGCCAGACTGGACTGTCTTCACGAAAACTGGCATAACTTTTGATCGCACCGTTAGAATGGCCTCAAACCACTTCCAAATGAAATTAATCCATTGATCTGTCTTGTATCCAAATTTGAGCTCAATCCAATGGTGGGAAATTATTCAACGAATGCCAAAAAGCTCCAAAATGCTCAAATATCTCCAATTATGCTCCAAACGTGCCAAAACCTGAAAAGACTCAAAAAGACTACAAAAACACTAGAAGGACTCTGAAAACAAGACCTATATCATGGCTAAAAACGGGTAAAAACCATGATATATCAACCTCCCAGAAAGTCTAAGCAGGAAATACATGAAGCCAGATGTATGGCAATAATAGACAAAGTCCTGATTGAAGTCCCTCTGATTGATAGAGTCAAGCTCTCACCTCCACTCAAGAGGTATGCTAAAAGGATGGTTACCAATGGTGTGAGCCCTAAGGAAACAGCACTGCTCACAAGGGACATCAGTGGAATCCTCTTGAAAAGGACAACCTCAAGGAACGAGAGAAAGGTGAAAATCTCTGAACATGTCAATGCTATGATTCAGAGTAGGATTCCAGAGAAGCTACCTGATTCAGGAAGCTTTGTACTAGACTGTTCCATCTCAACTGAAAGGTTCCCTCATTCTCTCTGTGATCTTGGCTCTGGCATTAACCTGATGCCTCTCTCTGTTGTTGATCGCCTTGGGATGACTGATTTCGTTCCAACAAATATCTCTCTCATCTTAGCTGATAGATCCAGAATTCCAGAAGGTGTTTTAGAAGATATTCCATTAATGATCGAAGGCTATATGATTCCCAGAGACTTTGTGGTTTTGGAATTTTTTGAAGAACCTCATGATCCTCTTATCATGGGAAGATCATTTTTGGCAGCAACTGAAGCCATCATTGATGTGAGAAAGGGACAGATAGAGCTTGATTTGGGTGACGAAGTCATGAGCTTTAACATGGACGAGCTGAGGAGGAGATCCACCATTGATGGATAGACCTTTTCTGTAGAGATTTCCATGGACGAGAACCCAACCACAGAGCATTCAGAAGACATTCTGGGTATGTCAAGGTGTTTGATGCTACTGAGCAAATGAGCAAGCTGGTTGTTTAAGAAGATTTGGTTGAGACCTCTGAAATGAATGATGTGCTTAAGGATTGAAGTGAGGAGTGTCTTTTCAGTACTAGGCTTGAGGAAGAGAATCCAATTAATGCTAGACTGCTGGAAAATGATGTTTTTACAATGAAGGCAAGGATTGCAGAGCTAAACTACAAAAAAAGTGATGAAATTCGAGTTTTAGACCTTGCGTCGGTCGATGCAGCATTATGCCCGCCAGCTGATTCCAAGCAAAAACCCCCACCTCTCACACACCAGACACCTCAGAGAAGGCAAAGGTATGCACCTTCTTTTTCAAATTCCAAACCACCTAATATCATCAATCATATGTTTCCATCTACTTCACACTTAAGCAAGCCGCAAGATTCTCGTCGAGCGCTTGTTGTTTCTTTTGATGACTGTGCAGGAAAACAAAGTATCCCACCCAATCGTCCATCTCGCCCTGATGCTACTCCTCACTTCTTTAGTAGACCACATGCAGTTAATGCTTACACACCACCTTGGATGAGACGTTTGTCAGAGATGCATTCACTGTCTCTCAGCGAACCACCCAACGCATTCACAGATGCCCCGACACGGTCAAGCTAATGACGTGAAACAAGCGCTTGGTGGGAGGCAACCCACTAGTGAGTCTGTATATAAGTCTTTTATTTTTGTCATTTTTTTGTTTTTGAGTCTTTGTCTTTGTGTGAATCAGATGAACAGGTATCGATCGACACCAGGAGGAACAAAGATTGCATCGACCCATGATCCGAGTATCGATCGATACCAGTAATGGTATCGGTCGATACCCCACGCGCAAGTAACTTCTTGTTTTCCACAATAACACTTAGTTCTTTTGATTTGTTTTACTGACTCTAAGCTTAATAACACTGGGGACAGTGTTGTTTAAGTCTGGGGGAGTAGTTGCTGACAACGTGTTTGTTTTTCTTAGAGTCAGACGTTTTTCAGTCAAAATTATTTTTATTGAGTCAAAACCTGTTGGAGATTATGATCTTTTTCTTGAATCTATTGTTCTGACCTTGCTTTTGAGTGACCAGTGTTACAGAATCAGTTCTAGATCGACTAATGAAAAATCCAAAAGGCTGACCAGTTAACTAGAAGACACCCATGTTTCCAGCAGAGTCCAGTAAAGCCTGAGCCAAATCTTTGCACTTCATCGATGTGGTTAGTGTCCATAGAGCTTGATTCCTCATTCATATCTTACAAAGGAACCCATGTGTTTAAAGTAATGGTATCTCTCTCCTCTGCTATAAGTTAATAAATAAGAGCATAAAAAGATGAAATGATTTTCTTCTGAGTGAGTAGAGGGCTAGGAAAATTTCCACCGATCCCATTATTCTACTTGTGAAGGAATGATCACACAAAGGTTGGAAGCATAGGTTAGGAAAATTTCCCGTGATACCACTATTCGCCTATTCCTTTGATACATAAGAGAGGGAAGAACCGGGGACTCGGTGGCAAATACCATCAATACTCGCATTTCAAACCTTAATGTGTAATTGCGCAGCTAAAAAAAAAGGAAAAGAACATGATGAGAAACAAGTCTGGGGGAGAGAAAACAATACCAAAAAGAGTGAAAAATTGGGTGGTTCTTTTGTCAAGATATTGTATGGGAAAGAATCTAGAAGGTTCTTGAACATTGATTACAGCGACGAAACTGGCGGTGAAGGTTTGGATGGATAATGTTGTGAAATAATATGTGTAGTCTGGGAAGCTGTGATTGTCTACAGAGAAGTACATGGTGGTTAGATCTGAAGCTGATTAGGTGATATATGGAAAGCTTGGGAAAAGGGTCATTGCGATGTTTAAGGAACAGGTGAGTCTCCGTGTTTTAAAACCTCTTTCTCTAGTTTAGCTTGAGGGCAAGCAAAGGCTAAGTGTGGGGGAGTTGATATATCATGGTTTTTACCCGTTTTTAGCCATGATATAGGTCTTGTTTTCAGAGTCTTTCTAGTGTTTTTGTAGTCTTTTTGAGTCTTTTCAGGTTTTGGCACGTTTGGAGCATAATTAGAGATATTGGAGCATTCTGGAGCTTTTTGGCGTCCGTTGAAGAATTTCCCACCGTTAGATTGAGCTCAAATTTGGATACAAGACAGATCAATGGATTAGCTTTCATTTGGAAGTGGTTTGAGGCGATTCCAACATTGCGATCAAAAGTTATGCTAGTTTTCATGAAGACAGTCCAGTCTGGCGAGCACAGGGTCTGAGTATCGACCGATACTACCCAATATCGATCGATACCTACTGCAGAAAAAGAAAGACACGTGATTTTACAAGTTTGAAGATTCTGCAACTTGGTCCAGAAGACTTTAGGGTTTTTAGCTACTTTTAGAGAAGAGACTGGAGTCATACTTGATTCTATTCTGGTTTTGGTGAGAGAGCTTTGTGAGGGAGACATGTCAGAAACTCTGTTCCTGAGAGAGAAGATTTCGAACCCTTTGTTTACTCTCTTCTTATTATTCTATTAGATGATCTATTCAGTCATGTTGTTTGTTTCATTCTCTATGTCTGAGTAGATTCCTTGTTAGGTTTAGGGTTATTCAAAGGTGTTTGATGAATTGTCAGGTTAAATTGAATTGTTAGGGAAAATCCATAGAGTTCTTCATCTAGACTTCTGATTATTGCTTATTCTAGCTTCGCGACCTAGAATCTGATATTAGGTTGATTAATTGGCACAAAAGTGTGATTGATTTCCTAAACTAGTGTTGGGTGAGCAAAAGATCTATTCGCAAAGAAATTTGGTTTAGGATTTTGTGAACAATTGAACCTGATCATTAATGCTTGTTTGAATTCATAGGATTTGCAAGGAAATTTGGAATTCTAGATTTAGACATAGATAATCTTCGCAGTAAAAGTTGGTTGGTTTTATATCCTTGTTTCGAGTTCAAGAACGGTGCTGAACATATTCCTGACAATCTGTTTGATCTACAATTCTGATTCACCGGCGAATTTCCCTAGGCTTAGCGTTTTCCTCTATTTATCTTACAAACCGTTTTTAATCGTTTGTTGTTTTTAATTTCATTGATTTTGCTTAGCTTAATTCATATTCTGAAATCTATTGAGTGATATCTTGAGTCTTTGTGGTTCGACCCCTAATATACTGGAGCAATTTCTTTAGTACTTTTAGGGTATTATATTTGACCATATCATCAAGCAAGAGAGGCAAGGGGTGATTTCCATGAAACGAAACTTGATTATTACAATGATCATTCATCTATAGAAAGCCGTCCGACGCTAACAAGTGATACAAAAGCAAAGGATTGACCTGATAATAGTTTAAGGAATAATATGTTGAGGATTCATACATTCTGTGGGAAAGACAAACCATATGCTTATCTAGAGTGGGAGAATGAAGTCGAGCTAGTTTTCGGTTTGTAAAACTACTCTTAATTGAAGAAGGTACGCGTTGCAACCACTAAATTTTGTGATTATACTATTAATTGGGGAGATAAGTTGGTGACAAGTAGGACAGGAAATGGCGAGTATCATATTGAGACGTGGGCTGAGATGAAGATTGTTATAAGGTAATCTTTTGTGCCCAACCATTATCACCGAGATCTACACCAAAAGTTGTGTAGATTGAATTAAGGCGATCAAAATGTGAAGGATTATTGCTTGGAGTTGAAAAAGACCATGCTGCGAGCCAATGTTGAAAAAGAGAAGAGAAGCAACCATGGTTAGATTTCGAAGTGGTTTAGATCGTGAAATTCAAGATATAGTAGAAATGGAGCATTATGTGGAGTTAGAGGATATGTTGCATAAGGCTGTTTTGATTGAGCAGGCTCAAGAAGAGGGGAAAAACACGTCAATATAGTTCGAGTTCTTCTGCTTTGAAACCAAGCCATTTTAGAGAGGAGAAAACAACCCCAAAATTGAGCATTAAAATAAAACCATCCACTACACCTAAAGTAATTTGAGGTAAATTTGAATATTTTAACACACGTAATTTTAGTTTATAGTACTTAAAATGCCATGGGCCAGATCATTATGCGAATGAATGTCCCAATCGAAGAACAATGGTGGTTAGGGACCATTGTGAGCTTGAAACTGGAGAAGAAGTAAATTCTGATTCTAAGTCATTTAAGGATGAGGATTGTGAAGAACTTGCTTCAACAAAGAGTTGTTAGTTTTAAGAAGGGCGTTGAGAATGTGCAATGCGAAAACTTTTTTCATACAAGATGTCACATTCTAGACAAGGTGTGCAGTTTGATCATCGAAGGAGGAAGCTATACCAATATGGATAGCATTACACTAGTGGAGAAGTTAGGATTAGCTACAAACAAGAAACCAAAACCTTACACGTTGCAATGGTTGAATGATTGTTAACCTTTTTTTTTACCGGTTTGAACCATTTTTTTAGTAAATAATATGAGTATTTTCTTGATTTAACATTTTAGTGTCTTTTAGTATTTCAGTCTTGACAGGTTTTGAGGATTTAAAGTAAATTGAGAGTTTTTGAATCGTTTTGGATGATTGGAGATGCATGATTGCGCATAAGCGTTAAAAGTTAGACCTCCAATTGAAAACTTCCCAGCGTTGGATCTTTTTCATATTTGATAAAAGATTGAGGAGGACATTAATTTTTATTGCCAAGTGTTTTGAAAGAAATCTAACGGTACAATCAAAATTTATGCCTAATTTACCGATTTGTACAGCTTGTAAACCGACTTGTATGATGTGGGCTGAAAACCAATCAGTATAGCATCTAAACCGAGCGGTAATGAGTATTTTAGATGTGATTTTGAAACCCAAAACAATCTAAAAAAGACCTCAAAACAACCAGAACACATCTTCTTCACTATATAAACTTAAGACTCAAATTTAGACCTAGTTCTAGTCTCACTACTCAATTTAAATGCTTTTTAATGATTTACACCATCATAGTTCATAGTGTATTCAATTAGTTCTTGTGGATTTGATCCCGATAATACTCATTTTGATTCTCAGTGTGCACTTGTAGTTTTATAATTGGATAAAACTTTACTCGCACTATGTTTTTGGCATCGTTGTTGGAGACAAATAAACGAGTGCCTTAGAATTCGTGGTTTAGATTTTGTCTAGATTTTCTTTTTTCTATTTTTACTACTTTTACAAAAACTTATTTTTAGTGTATTTCAGGTGCAAGCAAAAATGGATGCTCAAGGAGTTGTAGATCCTCCTGCTGCAGCACGTAACCCGTTGAACCTTCCATCACCACCTCCACTACCAATCGGTATTCCACCAGTACCAGTCCGTAACAACCCACTCCATTTATCGGTTGGTATACATCATGTACTGATCAATATTGATCAGGGAAATTTTGACCAGACCGTAATCGACCATGGACTTTGGACGAATACAACAGTCCACAAAATATTTATGTAAATCGTGCTACGATGAATTTACCATAAGTCGTGGGACAAGCTTATGGGGTCAAACCTAGAGTCATCAAATTGGTATCATAAAGGCAATTTTATGGACTGCCTTCAGAGAGTCCAAGGGATCATATTGATGATGTTTAGGAGTTGTGCGACACGATTAAGACGAATATAGTCCTTGTTGATTACTTGATGTGCAAGCTCTTTAACTTCTCTTTGGCGATAAGGAAAGTAAGTGGCTTATGTCGTTGCCACCAACGTTGATTTCTTCATGGATCTAGTGTAGACCATTATTCCTAAATAACTTTTACACTAAGTCCAAGATGGCGATGCTCAAGGGAAAGATCACCATGTTCTAGTAAAGAGCGACAAAGTATTTTTGTGAAGGTTGGGAGAGATTCTAATAATGTCTCAAAGATTGTTCTCATCATGGGTTCTCTGATGACAACTTGATAAACATCTTCTACAATGGAGTTGAAGAAAGCTATAAGAAGCTCTTAATACAACAAGCAGAGACGAATTTTCTACTAACTCTACAAGATAAGCTAACACTCTGATCAGCAATTAAGCTGCTAGAAACAACAATCACTGTGAAGATTATGACATATCACATCATGTCAAGAGTGTCGAGTCGCAAAAACTAAAGGAGTTGAATGCCAAGGTTGATTGATTCATGATAATGGAGCAAAACAAGGATATCTAGCGCCTTACGAAGTTCATTCTAATGAAAACATCCTCAAGAAAATAAGATTGAGCTCAGGATGCAACATCAGTTAGATGCACATAACAAGCATGCACAAGAGGTGGAGAGAAAGACAGATAACATGTACATGGAACAAAATGGGAAATTCGAGGGTTTGGCATCTCCTGTTGAATCTCTTGATAAGCGAGTTTCTTAGATTGATTTATGTTCAAAGCCTATTGAGTATGTCAATTCCATCGCAATGAAGGGGGAAAAAGCTAAATTTCGAGATACGTATCGATCGGGATAATCCGCCTATCGATCGGTACAACTTTATAACCGATCAGTATGATGCCAATTTGTCTGCTGATGAGTCTCCTTTAATTTTAGCTAATGCAAATATTTAAGAGCTGGTGAAATCAGACTAGTCAGCTCAACCTAGCCCTTTCCCACTCAATGTTCATAAGATTCCTTTCCCATGCCATGTTTAGAAGCCAATCGATATGAAGAAAATTGCTCGTTACAAGGAAGTTTTAAGTGAACTCAGTTCTGCTATTCCCTTTGAAGAAGCAAAGAAGAATATCCCCTTGTATAAATGAGGTTTTGAGGAGTTATATGAGTGAAGAAAATGACTTGGAGGAGATTAAGGACCATTTGATTAAGGAGACGAAAGCTTTGAGAAGGCTTCTTAAAATATAAGACCCATCCAACTTTGTGATGCCATGTTCAATCCTAGGAGCAAGTTTTAAGGACTCTCTCTGTGACAGTGGATTTAGTGTAAATGTCATGTCCATGGCGATGGCAAAGAAGTTTGAGATTACTAATCTCAAGGACCCTTCTTGTTCTCTCACTTTCACGAATGCTTCCACCACGTCGCCACAAAGCTTCATTCTGAACCTAGTTGTTCGAGTTCGGAATTGCTTGGTTCCTACCAATTTTCATGTTGTGGAGATGAGGAAAGGTACTTATATGCCTTTGATATTTAAGAGACCTTTCCTATCAACAATTAGTGTAGTTGTAGATTTGCCTAATAATAGGATCACCTTCTTCAATGTCGATAAGTGGATTATCTACAACGCGATCTCCACCTATGAAGCTATTGAATATGCCTCATGTCTCACTATAGATGCTGAGAAGAACTTAAATGGATGTTATGGCAAAGGAAGAATTTTGTGATAAGAATGAGATCAATGAAGTCATGGAGGAAGATGCTCATTATTTTGTAAACACACCCACGAACGTTGAGAAAAGAGACATGCCAAAGATTGAGAGGGTGATTGGAGATGCTCTTGTAACCTTGGTACCTCGAAGATGTGTTGGGGACACCATTGGGTACATTGTGCAGTGAAAAGGGCACCAAGGCCTTTGTCCAAAGCTAAAGCCATCATTATTCCAGAGTTGAAAGAGAAAAACCAAGAAGAAATGGATGGCATGATGACAAAGGTTATAAAGCTTCAAATGAATGATTAGAGAGCTTATTTTAAAGCTAGCCACACACATTCTCGCACATCAACTTTGTCTCAGGCGTCTCTACGTGATTTTGATGAGTTAAAGTTCCTTCACATGGAACTCTAAGAGGAGCCAACAAGCGAGTATGATAGAGGGTTGCATGATATGGCGAGGAAGAACAACAAGATGCTCCGTTTTCTTGAAGGTCAGACCTTGCTGCATTTCCGGTCCACCGGACCAGCATCACGACTACGATATGGACATGATAGCCAAAGATGTTGAGGGTGATGATGATTACGTGTTCTCACTTGTTTGGATGCCCGTCGATGCATTCCCAGTGCGTTCTTCTAGAGCACTTGCAGCCGCTCTAGCTCCGATAATCATCAACAGGAGCGAAAGCAAAGATTGAAGTGCACAAGACCCTGCCAAAACAGCAGTATATCTCAAATGACTGAGCTATTTGAGAGGTAGCTGATTGGTACATGATTGCTACCAATTATTATAAATCGTTCACAAACTGGTCGATATGCTTTGTGTACTGACCGATATGCAATGTATTTTGAACGCAACCCATATATTTTATTTTTGATATTTTGTTTCTTTTGAATTATTTTGTTCACCCTTGATTTATGTTTACACCATATCACTCTGAAACTTGAACTATTTGAGCTTAACAGTACTTAGTTTAACATCGAATATGGACTTAATATATCTCACTTAAGGGCTTGGTAATAATGCTATGAATTAGACATTCGGATTGATGCCTTGTTTATCACTCTTTTGACCTTTGAATAATTAAACTCATTTTTAGTCTAGTACCATACCTTGCGCCCATACCCATGATTCATACCTCATGCATTCTTTTAATCATCGTCTTCATTTGCATTCATGTGCATATTACGGACCGACATAGTTGACATTTCATTAGGAGTAGGTATGTTAGACATAAGATTTTGGGATGATTAGTCACCTTCTATACGTTAAGTCTTTTGACTTATTCTTTTGAGTTGACTTTCAGAATGTTAAGGAGTTATGTAGTTCACTTAGATGCAAAGTTTAAGATGAGCACCGGTTTCGTCTACCCCTTTATGTTTCCATACAAAAAACCGTAGAAAAACACAATGGAGAAAGGAAAAAGAAAGGGACAGGAAAAGTCCATGTTTCAGTGAATAAATACATCAAGATAACTCTTAAGTCTTATATGGGTTGAGGATTTTTAGATGATCCGAATGAAAAGAAACTTATATATGTATCAATTGGTCTATGTCTCACTATGATTATACATAATGATTTAAATCCTAGATTTGTTAGGGTAACCCGAACCGCATGAGTAACCTTTTATGCATTATTTACCTTGACCATGACATGTTTGTTATTCTCTTTTTGAGAGTGCTCACACTTTTTAATTGAATGTTGAAAGGTTAAAATCATTGATTTCGAGATTTCTTTGTGATCTCGAGATTAAGAGTATAGGCTATTGCTAAATTAATGGTTAAATACAGAAAGTAGGATGCGCTCTAACTTGGTTTTGATGCAGTTTGCGAAAGATCAAGCCGTGTTAGGTATCTGCACCAGATGGCGTTGCTCCGTCTACCACTCGAGAAAACCGTTTCTAGCACAGTCCCCCATCTGCTTCTTCGAATCCAGATTATGCATCTAGCCTTGATGGCTACAAAGTCGGCAGTGTTCCATGGGGGAGGACCAGACACCAGCCAGGCTAGGACGGCTCAGACGAGTGAGCCTTGATTAAGACAACCGATTGGTTTATGGGTTTGATCGATCAGCTATGGGTAGGTTAGTAACTGATCGGTTGCAACTGTTGCAGCGATCGATTTGCGTTCATATGGAAAACCCCTTATCATGTGTATTTTTCTTTTTCTTGAAATTTTTCACCCGCATTCCTTCATTCTATTTTACACTGAGACGGTGTAATTCAAGTCTGGGAGACGGTACATATGTACCATTTATCTGATATATTTGGTGAAAATTTTTCATTTTTAATCGAGTCATTTTCAGTAATTTTAGGAGACAATGAGCTTTCCAGGTTTTTACGTGGGGATGACTTTCCAACGACTTATTCAGGATTATGTGAGAAGCAGAGCAGCAGTTTAGAATAACCATGAGTAAACACAATATCCAGGAAAGTCCTTATCCCTTTGAAACTTGAACAATTTGAACCTAGCCTTATCTAGTGAACATTGAACATGCATTTAGTAAATCTCACTTAGGGGCTTGGTAATCTTGCTATTGATAATTCGGAGGTGTCATGTTTTTACCACTCTCTTTGACCTCCGAATAATTAGGATCATACCATACCTTATACCCTAAAAATACCCTTTCTGTTCAAACCCCATGCATTCTTCTGATCATCGCCATATGTGAATAAACTATGGATTATACGAACTGACATAGCTAAACTTTCACTAGGATTAAGGATGTTAGACGTATGATTTGGGGATGATTAGTAAGCTTATATGGGATTAAGTCTTGTTGACAGATTTTTAGGACTTGTTAGAGAGTGCTAGAAAATGTTTAGAAAATTGTTTTGATGCTTAGGTTTGTATGACAGAACCGGTTCCACCGTTCCCTTTTAAAAAAAGTAGGTTTTGCTCTGACAATTTTTGATGCGGTTAGCGGAAGGAAAACCCTCTGTATGTATTTATGGCTCCTCTTCGGGCTCAAGTTTTCATTATTCTTTACTTGAGGACAAGAAAAGTAAAGATGAACAAAGTCTGGGGGAATGTGTCAACCCCTATTTTTACTTATTTTACTAGGTCCTTTTGTGACTATTCATACGTCTTTTAACCAAGAACAAGATAGTTTTGAGTCTTTCTGTATTTTATTGGGAAATGCGCTTGAAGACAAAAAAAAAAGAAGGGATTTAGAGCCAAAATGGGCTTCCGGAAGATTAAGTGGACTTCCAGAAGAACAAACGGGCTTCTAGTAGATCTCGGAGCTTGGAGGCACGTACCGATCGGTTGGAAAGCCTCAAGGACCGATCGGTCATGCCCTGAAACGATCGGTTGGCGTGGATTTGTCAAGTTTTGATTTTCTCGATTTTGGAAGTTTTACATTTTTCTCTACTCCCTACACACTATATAAAGGGGGCTCGACCCTCAATTGTAGATACACCAAGCATTAGCCAATAAACTCATTGTAAATACTATTCTTCTAGTTTTATGTTTTTTATAAGAGTTTGGTCTTTAGTTTAGTAGTAATACTAGTAATGTCTATGAGTCCTTCATATTCGTGCTACTCTATCTCTACCTTGCTAGATATGATTCTCTGTTAGATTGTAGAGTTCTTGTTAGGTAGTCTTAAATATGTAACTATGCATGATCTTAGAATGATGTTTAGATCCTTTGCCTAGGTTGATTTTAATGCTTATTCAAGACTGATCGTTGAGTATGCTATTAGACGTTTCTCGACACGTGACTGTGCAATAGAACGTTGGATTGTAGCCTACGTGAGCAAAGTATTCATAGACAAGTGACATATTTGGGAAGCTTTGTGAACCTATCAATTCCGTACTTAATGCTTGCTAAGATTATGATAGTAAAGTGACATTTTTATTAGGATTGTTTACATAGTAGTTACCACTTAGGAACTAGGGTAGCTAATAATTATGATTGAGTTCTAGGATGGTTTATAATGTTTATGTTAGGAAACATAAAAATCATAATTAATTTCTCTAGCCAAATTTTAATTATTATAATTCATAGTGTAGTCGTTTTCGTCTCTGTGGATCGATCCCTATGTACTATAGTGGTGTATCGTACACTTGCGATAATATTTGTGGGAAAAAAATTATGCACAACACTGTTGAGTCATACTATGAGATACTAAAGTTGGGGTTTAGTCTTGGGTTACGTTCTGAGATGATAAATGTATGCATTGATAACTGTATGATATTCTGGAAAGATGATGATAAACTACAGGAATGTATATTTTGTCATAAGCCAAGATATCGACAACAAGGAATAAGGCGAAGTAAAGTCTCGTGCCAACATATGTGTATCTGCTTATAACAGATAGATTGAAGCGACTATATCAATCAGAAAGAACAGTAGCGTAAGTGAGATGGCATGTCAAACATTCACGTATTGATGGGGAAGTTACTCATCCATTAGATGCATAGGCTTAGGTTCACTTTAAGACGGTACATCCAAACTTTTCTGTAGAGAATAGGAATGTTTATCTTGGTTTATGCACTGATGGATTCAGTCCATTCGGTATGTGCGGAAGGAAATATTCTCTATGGCCTTTAATATTGACGCCGCACAATCTTCCCCCCCAAATATATCCATACAAAGAGAATTTTTATTCTTCAGTATTTTAGTCCCTGGTCCAAAGCATCCAAACCGATCACTTGATGTTTTTCTGAAACCTTTAATCCATGAGCTAAGCAATTATGGTGTTTGTACCTATGAGTACTCGAATCGGAAAAACTTTACAATGTGTGTAGTGCTTATGTGGACTATAAGCGACTTATTCTGCATACGAAATGATTTTTGAGTGGACTACACATGGTAAGTTATCTTTTCCATATTGTCTTGGATAGACCGACGCATTTCAACTGAAGAATGGGCAAAAATCTAGTTGGTTTGACTGTCACCACCGATTTTTCCCAATCAATCATCCATATCGAAAGAACAAGAGGTTATTTAGGAAAAACAAAGTTTTGCGTGTTCCCTCACCTGCATAATTATTTGGAGAAGAGTTGTATGAGCAAATTGATTATTATGGTGCTCAGGAGACAGTCAGACGTGGGGGTAATTGGCACATTCCAGGTAATATGCCAGACGGATACTTAGATAACCATAATTTGCATAAGAAGATAATTTTTTGGGAACTCCCTTACTGGAAAGATCATCTTCTCAGACACAACTTGGATGTAATGCATATCGAGAAAAATGTTTTTGACAAAACCATGAATACCATTTTGATTGTGAAGGGAAGGACAAAAGACAACATCAAGTCAAGGTTAGACTTACCCGATATATGTTCGAGAAATGAATTGCATCTTCCGAAAGATGGAAAGGTACCCGTTCCTGTATTTAGGTTATCTACAAATGGAAAACAAAGTTGTTTGAGTGGGTAAAAATGATGTAAAGTTCCCAGACGCATATGTGTCAAACCTATCAAGTTGCGTCGAGCAAGGAAAACAAATTTTCAGGGATGAAAAGCCATGATTGTCATATTTTCATGCAGCGACTACTTCCTATCGAACTAACAGAGCTTCTACCATCAAACGTGAATGAAGCAATAGCTGGTAAGAGCTAGATGGATTAATAATTAGTATTACATACTATCATATATGAAATGTGTGTTGTTCAATTACTTAATATGTTAAATTGTTTCATGACTTGTATGTAGGACTTGGAGCATTTTTCCGTGACCTTAGCACGCGCATTCTAACAGAGGATGGAATTCAATATTTAGATGATAATATTGTGGTTTTGCAGTGCAATTTGGATAAAATATTTCCACCATCTTTTTTTGATGTTATGGAACATCTTCCGATCCATCTCGCTCATGAAGCAACATTAGACGGTCTAGTCCATTTTCAATGGATGTATCCATTTGAGAAATTCATGAAACACCTAAAGGAAAAGGCAAAAAATCTCGCGAAAGTTGAGGGCTCAATTACTGCGGGAAGTTTGACTGAAGAAATTTTGCACTTTACATCATATTATTTTGCCCCAAACGTTCGCACACGTAAAAGGGCTCCACGTACAATATGATGATGGAGGGGTGGCACCAATATATGCAGTTGATGGAGTTCCATATATATTTTCACAAATCGGACGACACGGAGGGGAATTGAAAAAAAAGTTGTGGGCAGATGACATATACTCTCATAGTGCACACACATATATCCTCCTTGATTACGGCGATGAATATGTGCACCATTTTGAGAGGTAAATTTATATTATATGTCACAATATATATTTAGATAAATAATTAACATCCGTTTTTTATAATTCACAGCTTATTTGTTAGCCAAGTGCAAGAAGCATTCCCATATTTATCGGAAGATGAATACAAAACTCCTAAAGAAAGAGATTTTGCAAAATGGTTGAGACAACAAGTATGTGCCTATCGAAATTGTCGTTCAAGAACTTCAGCTCAAAGGCCTATCAAACACTAAAGACGTGGCTCAATGGAGAGACAAAGCAGATCGTTACAAAAACATTTTTTCAACAAAAGATACCTCAGTACAACTAAGACGGGAGGGACCAAAGAAAGATTGGGTTACGGGCGTTTGGTTTCCAAAATCAACACCTAAATTCACCTTCATCACTTGGTTAGCCACACTAAATAGACTTTCTACTGGAGATCGTATGGCTAGGTGGAATACGGGAATCAACACTTCATGTGTTTTTTGTCACAACCCAATTGAAACGAGAAACCATCTTTTCTTTCAATGCAGGGATTCAGCACAAATATGGACCAACTTGGCTACTGGATTGATGCTTCAGAGGTATACTTCTTTTTACGAATGTATCCTACAACTCATCTCGGGTTCGAGTTTTCAAAAGATGATCATATACCTTTTGAGATATGTGTTCCAAGTGACTGTATACGCCATCTGGAAAGAAAGAAACAGAAGAAGACATGGTGAACTTCCGTCACCCATTACAGTTCGGATCAAGACAATTGATAGAATCATTCGAAACCAACTTCTTTGGTTGCAAAAATCGGAACCGAATCGTTACCAAGAGGGACTAACGACATGGTTACGCACAAGTACTTAAAATCTTCTCTCAAATCATCATGTAATATTTACTTATTGAAACTTTAAACTAAGGTTGCATCTTTTGTAAAATGGTTTTTTTTTGTTTGAATAATATTTTAACATTCATACAAAAAAAAAAAACAAGTATGTGCCTATGAATAGCGTGTATACTTAATACTTAATTAATTATGGTTCATTTATAAGTAATTTAATTTAATTATATATACTCTGTTTTTAGGTTGAATACGATGACATGACATATCCTATTTAGTTTTGTGAGTTAATCCAAGGACCGCTCGCAAGAATAAAAACCGCTCCCATGTATTTTACACGTGAATATGCATTTCACACTTATTCACACGGAAAACTTGGAACAACAGCAAACTACGGAATATATGTGATAGGCGAAGCTGATTTTTACGGAATACTGGAAGAAATAATTGAACTTGCATACACGGGGTTGGTTAACATCAAGTGCACCATTTTCAAGTGTGATTGGTTTGACCCTACTACGGGTCGAGGAGTGCGAACAAACAATTTAGGGATTATTGATGTCAACGAATCACGCAGGTACGGCAAATTTGAGCCATTCATCCTTGCTTCTCAAGCAAAACAAGTCAGCTTCATTTCATACCCACGCCTAAGAACAACAGGAATGTCGTGGTTATCAGTTATAAAAATAGTTCCAAGAGGCCACATTGTTGGTAACTTTGATGAAGTACCAATGCAACAAGAGTCAAGTGAAATTATGTACAGCCCATTTCAAAGTGTTGAGGATAACTTACTTGTAGATCCTCCAAATCGAGAATTTGAAGATCTCGTAGAAGATGATACAGAAGAAGATGCTCAATCAAATGAGTTTGATGAGAGTAGTGACGATGAATATGATGTTTCAGATAATGAATAAGAGTGAAGTGTAATCATATGTATAATTACAAGTTTGAAAATCTATGAAACAGTTTATGAGTTTATTTTGAAAGTATACATATTATTAAAAGAAATACTAACATATAAAACACATGTAATATTACAAGTAGTTTTGTACAAAAACTGAAAGCAAACCAAAATTGTTATTTAATATTTAGAAACTATAATTTTATGCGTACAACGGTTAAAAAATCAATTTTGGAGAGTATGAGTAGTTAAAATTCAATTTTGTACAAGTTATAAAACTACAACAATAGAATAGCAACAAACCGTTGCAAAAACTGAAACCCTTCAAAAATCTTAGAAATCCCGCGAGAGGGAACTCATAATTTTTTTTTCATTTAGCAAAGAGGTTGCAACGGTTCCTTGCAAATACGTGGAAATTATAAGACTATACGTTCTCTTTCCCTCATCTCTTCGCTTTCAAGGTAGAAAAGGTAAATTTTAATTTAAAAATTTCAAATTTTTTTTTTTGTTATACTATGTATTCATTTAGGACTGGAGATTACAATAAAATCTTATTGATATATACCATGTGTTGGTTTTGGAAGTTGCTTTGAATTAGATTTTGCTTTATTTGGAGAAGACGTAGAGACGTGAACAGACCTTGTTTTTTTAATGGTTTGATTATGAAGATGTGAACAGATTTATTGATTAGGATAGCTATATTGTGATATTTGTGCTAAAAGGGTGATTTATCTCTATTGTAATCATGTGATTTGGTTTGAAGCTTTCGAGTTTTGTTTTGTGTGAAAGACTATTTATATAAGAAGAATTGTTTTTTACTTGAAAATTGTCATCGCTAAACCACACTATATGCAGTTCATAACTACTTGTAGCTCTGTTACGAGCAATAGCTCAACACCCTCGACGTCTAGACGTGAGCCTAGTGTGAACTCTACTAATGGACCAGCTGGTGTGTCACCTCCACTGCCGCTACCACAACCAACACTGACACCACCACTAGAGCCTCAACCTCAACCTCATGCACCACTGATTCCATTAGATTAGTTGACGGTTGAGCAGCTTATTGTACAACTGGGACGGACTGGTTTGGAGAGGTTGTAACTTTCGAAAGCTCATGGAACTTATTGGTAAGCTTGTTGTAGTTTAGCCAAATAATATTGATTTTGAGTATATTCAAACTTATATAACACTTGTAATATAAATTCAGGTTTGGCAGCGACAATGTTGTTGGTCGGGACATCTCAAACACGATCAATGTTTTTTTTAAGGAGCCTCATGCGAATTGGAGCCAAACACCCGATGCCATACAAGAAACGTTGTTTAGATCTTTCGGGTAGATTCAAATACTTATTTTTAATTATTTTTGTTAGTTCTAATCAATTAATTTGTGTAATAATTTTCTATGTTTCTCCTTCTCAATGCAGCAAAAATGGAACTAAGAACAATCAAGTACGGCAAAAGTCAGGGCTGCGTTTTACGCAAGGGTGGCATTACAACTTGGAGGCATAGTTTCCCGGTAGAAAACGAAGTGGGAGAAAAAGGGCTTAGACGGAAAGCCTCAATGGATGGAGATTGATGTTTTGTAAGGACTTGTGCGTTATTGGGAGGATCCCCATTCCATTGTGACATCTAGCAAGTGTTCAACGTCAAGGATGAGCAGTTTGGATGGAGAAGGACCATCTACACACATGGCTGGCCAAAAATCCTTCGCTGGTCTTAGTTTTGAAATGGTTACTACAGATTTTATTTGATTAACTTAACTCATATATATAACTTCTAACTTTTATTGTTTTCTAGGCCAATGATGGGGAATTTCCTCCTATTATGGATGTGTTTGAGCAAACTCACAAAAGGAAAAATAGGAAGTTTGTGGACCAACGTTCAGAGAAGCACTACAACATGATCTCCGAAAAATTTATTGAACGTGAAACACAACTCTCCCCAAATGGAAGCCAGGTTTAATTAGGAGGATTGAATGTCTCCCAAAAAGATGAGATCTTCCGCGAGATCTTGTTAACCTTTAACTGAAACCTTTTACAAATTATTTTGTTAAAGGTTTACTTATTCTTTTAGCTGGCTCCCAAGAAAAAGACCCGCATCTTTGGTATGGGATCGATACAAGACGTTCCGACCGCGTCTTCTAATGTCCTTCGAGTACAAGTGAAGTGATATGCTCAAATATAATACCCTAAAGTATCTAAGCAGTAGCTGTAGTATTCTAGGGGTCGAACCACAAAGACTCAAGATTGTCACTCAATAAATTCCAGGATGTGAATTACGCTAAGCAAAATGAATGTAATCAAAAATAACAAAACAATTAAAATCAAGTAATAAAATCAGTGAGGAAAACGCTAGGTCTAGGAAAGTTCGCAAGTAAATCAGAATTATTAATCAAATAGAATGTAAGGAATATAATAAGCACCGTTCTTAAATTTGAAACACATATGTAAAATCAACCAACTGTCGTTGCGAAGACTATCTATGTATAAACCTAGAATTCCAAATTTCTTTGCAAATTCTATGAATTCAAACAAGCATTAACTATCATTTTTAATTGTTCACAAATTCTTTAACCAAATTTCTTTGTTAATAGGTCTTTTGCTCACCAAACACTAGTTCAGGAAACTAATCACACTTTCGTGTCAATTAATCAACCTAACATCAGATTCTAGTTCGCGAAGCTAGAATAAGCATTAATCTCAAGTCTAGGTGAAGAACTCTATAGATTTTCCTAACAATTAAATCTAATTTAACAATTCATCAAATACCTTTGAATAACCCAAAACATAACAAGGAATCTACTCAGACATGGTGAATGAAACAAACATCATGAATAAAATAGATATCATAAAGTAAAATAGAGTAAGAATACAAAGAGGGTTCAAGATTCTTCTCCCAAAACTCTAGTGCAAAAATACTCTATCTCCAGGAATCAATGTCTGCCTCTAAGAGGCTCAAAGACCTAATTTTATAGCTAAAACACGCTTCAGAGTTCATTGCAAAAATAAGGAAATCTTTTGTTTCTTCTTCGGGTCTTCTGAAGAATGTGCGTTCTGACTATCGGTATCGACCGACACCAATAATGGTATCGATCGATACTAGGATTCTCAGTCGTGTTTCTTCCGGATGATGGTGTCGATCGACACTGCATGGGTGTCGATCGATACTGAGCTTCAGTCTTCGAACTGCTTCAGCTCTGAGATGCTTCAGCTCTGAGATGCTTCAGAAGCTTCGATAAATCCAATTTAGCTCCAATTGCGCCTAAATCCTAAAAAGACTCTGAAAGACTCTAAAAATACTAAAAAGACTCAATAAACGGACTTATATCATGGTTAAAAACGGGTAAAAACCATGATATATCAACTCCCCCAGACTTAGTATTTGCTTGCCCTCAAGCAAACAGAACTAGAGAAAGAGGTTTGAAAACACGGAGACTCACCTGTTATTGAAGCATTGTAATGACCCCTTTTCCAAGCTCTCCAGATGTCATCTAATCAGTTTCTGATCTAACCACCATGTACTTCTCCGTAGACATTCGCAACTTCCCAGATTCCACACATTATCTCCCAGCATCAACATACTAAATCCTTCATCGCCATTTCATCACTGTTGCTGACGTTCAAGAACCTTCTAGACTCTTCCTCATTCGATATCATGACCAAAGAACCACCCAAGTTTCATACTTTGGTATTGTTTTCCTCTCCTCCAGACTTATCTCTTTTTATGCTCTTGATTTTGGATTAAGTTTCGCATATACAAATCAAGGTTTGAGACGCGAGTATTGATGGTAATTACCACCGAATCCCCGGTTCTCCCCTCTCAAAGTATCAAAAGTCTTAGGCGAATAACGGGGTTTCGGGAAATGTTCATACACCTCGTTTCAGACTTTTATGTGATCATTCCTTATCCAAGTAGAAAAACGGGATCACAGGAAGTGTTCCTAGCCCTCTACTCGGCGGAAATCATCTCATCTTTGATGCATTTTATGTATCAACGTGTGTCAAGGGAGACGTATACCATAATTTTCAAACACATGGGTTTCTTTGTCAGATATGAATGATGAATCAAGTTCAGTCAACACCAACCTCAGAAATGAAGTGCAAAATTTGGCTCAGGATTTAGAAGCAATCTGCTGGGGACATGGGTGTCCTCTAGTCAACTGGTCAGTCTTTGGATTTTTCATTAGTCGATCTTAGAGCTGATTCTGTAACACTGGTTACTTAAAAACAAAGTCAGAGCAATAGATTCAAGCAAAAGTTCATAATCTCCAACAGGTTTTGACTTAAGAAAATAAATTTTGACTCAAAGAAAACTGATTCTAAGAAAAACAAACACAATGTCAGTAACTACCTCCCCCAGACTTAAACAACACTGTCCCCAGTGTTATCTAGCCTAGAGAAGGCAAAAGAAAGCAAAAGAACAGAGTGGCTGAAGGATTTCACAAATGTTACCGTGTGTGATATTGGGTATCAATCGATTTTTTAACCGGTATCGACCGATGCTTGCTAAGTATCGACCGATACCAGTAGTGTGTCGATCGATACTAAGATCCTTTTTCGTGAAACTGATGCCCAAAATCGTGTCCAAAGAGCCAAATGTTAGATGAGGCACTGTTAGATCACTATAACACAAGTTAGAAGCAACAAAATCATAAGATAACCACAAGTTCAACACAGATAGAGTACTGACAATGTGACCTAAAAGTTCAAATTGAAAGACAAGGGAAAGAAAAAGAACAGGGAAAGAGAAAACGTGAAACCAAGGAAAGAGAGAGTCTAATCATCTGAATCATCAGTGTCAGAGACGGCGTAGCGGGAGGAAGGGCTGGGTGTGGAAGAATGGGCGTCCGTAGAGGACATGCAGCGACAGCGAGACACAGCGGCCCAAATGCTCTGTAAGCTCTCCACGACGTACCTCTGAAAGGAGGCGGTCTGCATCGGCAGATCCGGTGGTGGAGGAAATAAAGGTGCAGGAGCAGGTGTCTGTCGGCGCTAGGAACGGCGGAGCTGACTTCCAGCAAAGTCAGCTGCGGGTGAGGCATCAATATCCGGAGTAGAAGGGAGGCGTGGTGGAGCGCGTACACGTGTAGCCGGAGCAACTGAAAGCAAGCTAGGGTTAAGATCGAATCGAAGCTTAAGGATCACCGTCAATGGTGGTCAGAGCTCGGTTGGGCAGGTACAGAAAGAGTTCGCCGTCGATCGTAGGAAGACACCAACGGCGAGTTGGCTTCAGCCAACGCATGTGCTGCATATGCTGCTCATCCATGAGAGAGCGAGCGGTGACAATCGAGCATTCTGAAGTGGAGATACCAAAATGCTCGAAGATGGGAGTGAGGAGGCTGCCAACCGACTTGGTCTTCCGCGCATTGGCGTAGTTGCGTCCAGAGAAAGGCTTGGTCTTCAGAGAGACCAGGTGGTGCACAAAGACAGCGCCTATGTTGACCGCGAGGTTCAACTCGGGCCACTCATATATATCCTCAGGAATGAGGTCACCGACAGCCTTGTAGAGGAGGATCAGCTCAGAAATCCGCAGCTTGTTCGGCTCCATCTTGCAGAGGAGAGTGGTGCTCAGTATGCGGACGATGCAACAAAGAGTGGGGTGGCGAACGTCCATCTGCGTGGTAGTCTTGGAGTGGTAGGCTCCAAGATCGATGTGTCGCCAAAAAACCTGGACATCCTGAAACTGAGTAGGTAGAGCTACCTGCCTGAGCTCGCGGTCGAAGCTGTAGATGTCGCAGAGGTCAGGGATTGGCAGCCTGTAACGAATGCCACAAATCAGGAACGTCAAAGTGCCCTCCAAAGCGTCAAAGTGCCCTCCAAAGCGATAGTAGACGCGGGCTGTCGCAAGGAACTGGCGTACAAGGTCGGGATAAAGGTCGTACTGCCGCGAGTACAATGTCCCTAAGCTCCACGTCGATACTCAGACGGCGCATGGTGTGAGGGTCAATGAAAAGCGTAGGTACCACATCAACACGCAGCCACTCGTTGTAAAATAACGTGTCGTAGTCGTCCCACTCTTCGGCGATAGGCCTATAGATGCAGGCCTCGCTCTCGGTCTCCTCCTTAGGCAAACCTGCCCAATCGCGCCTCGGGATAATCCTCTTCCCTTCCAACTTAGGCCATGGAGGCCTAGTAGCATTATCAGGGGCTGTGGGAGATGGTGTGCGGTGTGGCGCAGCTCTCAGGTCACTGATGTGGACCTCAAGAAAACTCTGAGGACCCGTTTCATTGGTGAAACCTCCCTTCAGAACTCTGTAACAATCTCTGGTCATGCAAGCTGTCACGACGCCGGCATGCCAGAACGATCCGTCGAAAGCCTCCACCACGTCCTGGAGACTGAACTCGTGGCATGGTGGGTTAGAACCTGAGGCTTCCGAGTGTCGTGCCTTCTTGCGGGGAGCCATCTATGATCAAAACAAGTCAACACAAATCACTACATCGACGAATAGATATTGCATAGTAGCAGTGAGCAACTCAACAACAATCAGCATATTCATCTCATTCTAATTCAGCCATTACAACACATTGTTGAATTGCTCAAGAACATTATCATGCAAAACAAGCTAATTCAATCCCATCTATTGTGTCCTCATTCCTCTAGAACTATCCACTAAGTGAGACGATGCAGGAAAGTAAAATAGAGGAAACAGAATCGAAATTTTCCAAACCTGCCAACGAATCCAAGAATTAAGATTTCGAGTTCATTACCTTGCAGATCGAGAGAGTGAATGGTAGAATGAAAATGGGGACGAAAATCCGATCGGTATAGGATTTAAAATCGAGCAAAATGGTTAAGAAATGAAGAAATGGTGAGAGAAAATCAGAGTGAGCGGCGGCGTTGATCGATGGAGGAGTGAAGAAAATGAAGAAGAAACCCGAGAATTTTATTGAAAAACTTACCTGGGTGAAGGGTATCGACCGATACCGTAAGTGGTATCGATCGATACTCGCAACATGGTAGCACAGCTCTTCCCTGGTCTTTAGTATCGATCGATGCTCCTTGGTGTCGATCGATACTGCTCATCTACACCTGGTTCACGTGAAGACACAAGACAAAACCAAAAATGAAAAAGAAGGGAAAGACTTATTTACAGACTCACCAGTGGGTTGCCTCCCACCAAGCGCTTGTTTAATGTCCATAGCTTGACATTGAGATGATTCAGGCAGCTGGTGGTTCAGCCAGAGGTATCATGTGGCCATCTGGAATAGAGGCTTTTGCCCAATAGTGTTTCACCCGCTGTCCATTGACAGTGAACTCCTTTCCCTCAGCATTCAGCAACACGACTGCACCGTGTGGCCAGACTTCTTTGATTGTGAAGGGACCTGACCAACGAGAACGCAATTTCCTAGGAAATAACTGTAAACGAGATTTATACAGAAGTACCTAGTCATTTGGTTCAAAGTGGCGAGAAAGGATCTTCTTGTCGTGATAGGCCTTAGTCCTTTCCTTGTACAACTTGGAGTTTTCATAGGCGAGGTGTCCAATCTCATCTAGCTCATTTAGTTGAACCAATCGCCTTTGAGCAGCAGACTTGATGTCGAAATTCATCAATTTAGTAGCCCAGGCTGCTTTGTGCTTGATCTCAACTGGAAGATGACACACTTTCCCGTACAACAAATGGAATTGTGCCGAGTGGTGTCTTGAAAGCGGTCCGGTAAGCCCAAAGTGCATCGTCGAGCTTCATTGCCCAGTCTTTCTGTGTAGCGCCGACTGTCTTCTCCAAAATCTCTTTGATCTGTCTGTTGGAGACCTTAACATGTCCGCTTGTCTGAGGGTGATAAGGTGTGGCGACGTGGTGGTGCACGCCGTATTTCCTCATCAGCTTTTCGAAGATCTTGTTGATAAAGTGAGTGCCACCATCACTTATCATAACCCGAGGTACTCCAAATCGAGGGAAGATAATGGTCTTGAACAGTTTCAGAACTACGGAAGAGTCGTTGGTAGGACTAGCAATCGTTTCCACCCATTTGGAGACGTAATCGACAGCGACTAAGATGTACTTATTCTGTCGCGAAGGAGGGAACGGTCCCATAAAGTCGATACCCCAGCAGTCAAAAACTTTTACTTCAAGGATGAAGTTCTGTGGCATCTCATGTCGCTTACTGATCTTTCCCTTTCTCTGACACACATCGCAATGAGAGATAAAAGCATGAGCATCCTTGAACAGTGTAGGCCACCAGAAGCCAGCTTGAAGAACCTTGGAAACTGTCTTGAATGTGGCGAAGTGCCCAGCATACTTAGATCTATGGCAGTGATACAGAACTTCCGGCACCTCAGTCTCAGCGATACATCTTCTGTAAATCCAATCAGAACAGTGTTTGTACAAGTACGGTTCATCCCAAAAGAATCGTTTGACATCTCGCATAAACTTCTTCTTTGCATATTTCTTGAGATGCTTTGGTTCGTAGTCAGCAGCAAGATAATTAGCTATGTCGGCATACCAAGGTTCAGCACGAGTGGTGACAGCCAAAGATTCCTCAGCAGTCAAGTGGTCTGCATTCGAAACAGCACTGGCAAATAACTTGTATCGACCGACACTGGATGAGTGTCGATCGATGCTGATATTTTGGACATGGGGAGATTGCAAAATCTCGTGAGAGTGTCGATTGATACTGCTTGGGTGTCGATCGATGCTTGCGTTTTGCACTGGCAGAGTCGCAACAGAGTTGTGTCGAATCCCAGTCTCGATGAAATAGATCTTCTCCTCAGGTAAAGAATCATCAATAGGCACGGTTTCATCGATCCTCATTCGTGAGAGATGATCTGCAACTCCATTCTCTACCCCTTTCTTATCCTTAATCTCGATGTTAAATCCTTGGAGCAGTAGAACTTAACGGCAAAGGCGAGGCTTCAGATCCTTGTTCTGCAGAAGATACTTGAGAGCAGCATGGTCGGTATGAACGGTCACCTTACTCCCAATCATATAAGAATGAAATTTCTCAAATGATAACACAACGTCTAGTAACTCTTTCTCTGTAGTGTTGTAGTTCTTTTGAGTGTCATCTAACGTCCTGCTGGCGTAGTATATGACATGAAGCTTCTTGTCCTTTCTCTGACCCAGAACTGACCCAACTGCGAAATCACTCGCATCGCACATGATCTCAAAGCGGAGGTTCCAATCTGGTGGCTGAACAATAGGAGCAGTAACCAACGCCTTCTTGATCTGTTCGAATGCGACAAGACACTCTGATGTAAAATCGAAGGTGACATCCTTACAAAGTAGAGTAGTAAGAGGCCGAGCCAACTTAGAGAAATCTTGAATGAATCTGCGATAAAATCCGGCGTGACCAAGGAAACTCCGAATGTCCTTCACAGATGTTTGTGGCAAGAAGCTTGTCATAACCTGAATCTTAGCCCTATCAACTTCAATTCCAGCCTTAGAAACCTTGTGTCCCAAAACGATGCCTTCTTGGACCATAAAGTGACACTTCTCCCAGTTCAGAACTAGATGTTTCTCTTCACATCGCTGAAGTACCTTGCACAAGGTGTCTAGGCAGCCCATGAATGAAGATCCATAAACTGAAAAGTCATCCATAATCACTTCCATGAAATCCTCAATCATATCTGAGAAAATCGACATCATACATCTCTGGAAGGTGGCTGGAGCGTTACATAATCCAAACGGCATTCTCTTGTAAGCAAACGTGCCGTAGGGACATGTAAAGATCGTCTTCTCCTGATCGTCTGGATGTATCATGATCTAGAAGAAGCATGAGTATCCATCCAGGAAGTAGTAGTATGGGTGACTTGCCAACCTCTCCAACATTTGATCAATGAACGGCAATGGGAAATGGTCTTTCCTAGTAGCAGCATTCAACTTCTTGTAATTGATACACATTCGGTGCCTAGTGATCGCTCTTGTCGGAATCAGCTCATCTTTCTCGTGCTTGACCACAATTAATCCTCCTTTCTTAGGCACAACCTGAACTGGACTGACCCAACTGCTGTCAGAGATGGCATAGATGATCCCTGCTTCCAGAAGTTTCATTATCTCCTTCTTCACAACTTCCTTTAGATTCGGGTTAAGCCTCCTCTGATGTTCGATTGAAGCTTTCGACTCGTCCTCCAGATGAATCCGATGTATGCACAGATATGGTGATATACCTGAAATGTCATCAAGAGAATAGCCGAGAGCTTTGCGATACTTGCGCAGCTTGCTCAGCAGTAAGGCGACCTCTGCGTTGTTTAAAGAAGAATTAACAATCACAGGATAAGTGGAGTTAGGTCCGAGAAAGACATACCTCAGATTGGCTGAAAGTGGTTTGAGATCGAGTTTAGGAGCTCGCTCCTCACTCCAATCGCCGAGCAAATTAGATCGTGCATGAGAGACAACCAGCTCCTCGGGTAGAAATAGCTAGTGTCGATCGATGCTCTCGGTAGTATCGATCGATGCTTTAGTGGTGCTGTCAAGGATCGTGGCGTACCCAATAGCAACATCACTGGAATCCATCTCTATTTCAGCTGAACAAATCAGTGCTCTCTCCAACGGATTCTCAGGGTGTAACCGCATGAAGTACTCGTCCGATATGTCACTGAAGGTATCGATAAAGAATATCTGCCCATTAATGGTTGGCTTTTTCATCATCTTCTCCACATTGAAGGTCATGATCAGATCACCAATGTTAAGGGATATTCTCCCATTCTTGCAGTCGATCAGAACGCCTGTTGTGGCTAGAAAGGGTCTGCCCAAAATCAGTGGATCTTTTGGCTCAACGTCGTACTCTAGGACTATGAAATCAGTCGGGACTAAACAGTCTCCGATTGTAATCGGAACGTCCTCGAGTAGTCCTTCGGGAAAACGGACTGAGCGGTCAGCAAGAATTAGGGAGATCGTAGTGGGTGTGAAGTCTGTCATCCCCATTCTCTTAGCTACTGAATACGGCATCAGATTGACACTGGAACCGAGATCGTAAAGGGAGCGTTCGAACCTCTCAGTGAAGATTGTGCAATCCAATACGAAACTTCCAGGGTCTCGGAGCTTTTCTGGAATCTTGTTGAGTAGGATCGCACTGCACTCATGAGTAATCCTCAGCACTCCTTCCTCAAGATTCACATTACTCGACACCATTCGTTTGATATACCTTCTGAAAGCTATTGAAGTCATGATAGCATCGACGAAAGGGAGTTCAACAACTAACTTTTCTAGCATTGCTTTCCATCTGGCCTCTTCTATTTCCTTCTTAGTCTTGGTAGGAGGTCGAGGGAAAGGTATCTTAGGTACGTAAACTCGCCCAGTGTTCCCTGTGGGTTGCTTCTTCTCGATGTTTGGACTGGTATCGACTGACACTGAGTGAGTGTCGATCGATCTTGGTGGTTTTACAATTGCTTCTGCAGATCGTTGTACGGTTGCGGATCGATGTAGGTTGGTATCGATTGACACTGGGTGAGTATCGATCGATACTAGGGCAATTCTAGGAATCTCATCGTCGTCGTCTCCAGCGAGATGGACGAGTTGCTTTGCAGAATAGGTTTTCTTCACCCCTGTACTAACCTCTCTTCCATTTCTCAAGGTAATAGCGTGAACGTGTTCCATTGGATTTACTGTGTTTTTTGGAAGGAAACCATCTTGTCTCTTAATTGTATCTGCAGTTTGGGCAACTTGAGTTTCCAGCTTCTTCTAATGAATGTTAAGAGCTTTGATTTTTCCATTCAGGTCAGTGTACAAGGCATCCATCTTCCCATTGAAATCGACAGTCATTTTCTGCTGCTCCTCAAGAATCTGCTGCTCAAGCATGAATTCAACCTTGCTTTCCTGAGTCTTGGGGGGTGGTGTCTGGTAAGATGAATTCTCATAGGTGCGAGTGTACCCACTGTTCTGGAATGGTTTCTGAGCAAAAGAGTTTGCTCCGAAATTCGAGGATTTAAAGTCAGACTTGAATCCTCCTCTCTGAGAGTTGTTGGTGAAACTGTATGACGAATTCTGAAATCCATTACCACCAATGTAGTTAACATCCTCTGCTTCACCTTCTTCTATGTTCTCGACTTCTTCAGCAAAATGCACTGCCTTCTGCTGCTTGCCCATCAACAAATTGTGAACCGAATCCAGCTTCGCATGTACCTCAGCAATCTACAGTCCGTCGACGTTCCCATTCTGCTTCTTCCGCTCGTAGTCGGCATTCTTGATGTTGTTGCTAGATGCCAAGTTCTCAATCAGTATGTAAGCGTCTTCAGGATACCTCGTGTTGAAATTTCCATTGCTTGCAGCGTCTAGAGCCATCTGATATCTCCAATCGATCCCTCTGAAGAAGATACCCAATAACTGAACTTGTGAGAAACCGTGGTGAGGACAATCCCTCTGATAAGACTGAAATCGAACAGCCTTGAATGCCTCAGTTGCTCCTTGAGAAAACTGGGAGATCTTGTTCCTGAGCTCTTCGGATCTCGCATCATCATAGAAATTATTCAGGAACGCATTTTTAGTCTCTTCCCAAGTAGTCAGAGAACCAGGAAGTAATTGCTTCAGCCAGTAAGCTGCATCTCCACCAAGAGAGTATTGGAAGAGCTTACAGAAGAGGAACTCATTGGGCACTCCATTGTATTTGATACTGGTGACCAAATCTTCGAACCTCTCGATGTGATCCATGGGATGCTCGTGAGAAAGACCATGAAAAGGGTGCTGGCCTACAAGAGTGTAGTATGCAGGCTTCAGCTCAAAGTCATTCCTCTGAAAAGTGGGAATACGAATCGCAGACCGATTGGCATAGAACTGATCTGGCCTATTGTACTCCCCAAGCGTCCTGACGCGATTAACCAGAGCATTCCCAACATTCCCGCGCACAGCTGGTGGGATAACCTCGTTGGCTACCGGTGCAGGGATAACGACGTTTCCTTCTGCATCAAGCCTCTGTCCTTGCTCGTCACACAGGTGACCTTCTTGATCTCTCAAAACCCCAGCTTCATCACAAGCGAGCACAATCGGATTGTTCATCTCTGCTTGCTTCTTTTGCTTTCTGATCGTGCACTCTAAATCAGCTAGCTCTTTGTTAGATAGATTGGTCAACTGCTTATTCTTGCTTCTTCTGGTCTCACGATGGTGCATACACCTGAAACACAGTAGTTGAAACGCGTAAGTAACAGGGATTAAGATGAGTATCGATCGATACCTGAAGGGTGTCGATCGATGCTCAACAACTTAGTCGAAATTCTAAACTGAAATCTAATGGTGAAATTAGAGTCCCCGGCAACGGCGCCAAAATTTGATATGCTCAAATATAATACCCTAAAGTATATAAGCAGTAGCTGTAGTATTCTAGGGGTCGAATCACAAAGACTCAAGATTGTCACTCAATAAATTCTATGATGTGAATTAAGCTAAAGCAAAATGAATGTAATCAAAAATAACAAAACAATTAAAATCAAGTAATAAAATTAGTGAGGAAAATGCTAGGTCTAGGAAAGTTCGCAGGTAAATCAGAATTATTAATCAAATAGAATGTCAGGAATATAATAAGCACCGTTCTTAAACTTGAAACACAGATGTAAAATCAACCAACTGTCGTTTGAAGACTATCTATGTCTAAACCTAGAATTCCAAATTTCTTTGCAAATTCTATGAATTCAAACAAGCATTAACAATCAAATTCAATTGTTCACAAAATCTTCAACCAAATTTCTTTGCGAATAGGTCTTTTGCTCACCAAACACTAGTTCAGGAAACTAATCACACTTTCGTGTCAATTAATCAACCTAATATCAGATTCTAGTTCGCGAGGCTAGAATAAACATTAATCTCAAGTCGAGGTGAAGAACTCTATAGACTTTCCTAACAATTAAATCTAATTTAACAATTCATCAAATACCTTTGAATAACCTTAAACTTAACAAGGAATCTACTCAGACATGGTGAATGAAACAAACATCATGAATAAAATAGATATCATAAAGTAAAATAGAGTAAGAATACAAAGAGGGTTCAAGATTCTTCTCCCAAAACTCTAGTGCAAAAATACTCTATCTCCAGGAATCAATGTCTGCCTCTAAGAGGCTCAAAGACCTAATTTTATAGCTAAAACACGCTTTGGAGTTCATTGCAAAAATAAGCAAATCTTCTGTTTCTTCTTCGGGTCTTCTGAAGAATGCGCGTTCTGACTATCGGTATCGACCAACACCAATAATGGTATCGATCGATACTAGGATTCTCAGTCGTGTTTCTTCCGGATGATGGTGTCGATCGACACTGCATGGGTGTCGATCGATACTGAGCTTCAGTCTTCGAACTGCTTTAGCTCCGAGATGCTTCAGAACCTTCGATAAATCCAATTTAGCTCCAATTGCGCCTAAATCCTGAAAAGACTCTGAAAGACTCTAAAAATACTAAAAAAACTCAATAAAAAGACTTATATCATGGTTAAAACGGGTAAAAACCATGATATATCATGAAGATCCGGTTCAGCTACAAGAGGAGTTAGAAGCTGCAAATAATGAGTTTTTTACGATTTTGCGAAAAAGCAAGAAGAGCAACAAAAGAACTTTGATGGCTTTGATGAACTCTTTCATATCATCGCAAATGAAAACCCAGCTCTCGCAATGGCTTTACAGACTCGTCGTTCTACACAACCTACAACAGAACCAATTCAAGAGACGACATAAGACATATTCGCCCAAGCCTCGGCAGCAGCCGCCACAGCTGACCTCTCGGATATCGATATTCGTGTTGATTAGTTATTTTTCTATTTTCGTAATATTCAAGTGTTGCAAGGAATTAATTTCGTATCCATTTTAATCTAAGCAAAACTTATGTCGACCTTATTTAGCAACAAATATTTATCCTTTAAAATACTGATTTGTTGCAATGTTTGAGTCTGTGTTGCAAAGACTTGGTCAACGGTTTAGCAACAATTGAATTTCGTTTAATTCTCTGCAAAGTGTTGCATTTAAAATACTTGCGACGAATACTGATTTGCAACGAGACTCAAACATTGCAACTAATTTATAAGTATATAAGTCCGAATACTGATTTGCAACGAGAGGTTAGCAACAAAATTGATTTTGGTTCTAAGAGGTTGCTAAACGCTATTAGCAACGAATTTACAATGATATCTTTCGTTGCTATTAGCCTATTTTCTTGTAGTGTAATTGAAATATGTTTGTTCTATTTCTTATATGCTTCATTGATGTAACTCCAGTTCATTTTTGGAAACATTTGAACCTTCTCTTGGATGGAGTCTTGAAATTGAAGAAGTGGATAACATATGGAGTGTGTTAGAGTCTTTGACTTGTGTAAAAAATCTTAATGTACAATCTTTCCGATCACCCAACCATGGTTAAGCATATTTTTTCATTTACTCTAGATTATGAACATTTAAATAGCGAAATCTTAAGTAACTAAAACAAAATCAGTATACGTTGGTCGTTACAGTTGAACTTGATCTTGTAGTATGTTCTCTTTTTTTGCATGTTTTTTAAGACTTTTTAATTTGTAAGATTTCATAATATCAGTTTGGAAGCTAATGTTTTTAATCAGTTCCAAACATGATATTATATACTATGAATGAATAAAAATTCATTCATGTTTAATGCAACTTACATTTCAATTAAGAAACATTTGCAGTAGAGATTAAAAGAATCATTTTTATCATATGAAGTCAACGGGGGTGCTGATCAGGACAACACGATAACTTTTGTTATTTTATGTCTTGTTGTATTATCCATGATTTTTTTATTTGATGAGGTTATTTCAAAAACAGTTTAATATGTGGAATGTTTCTGCTATAGAGATTTTAAGAGATTAGAAAATGAAGAATAACATTTCAGAAACAAAAGCTTATTCTTATTGTGTAGTCCATGTTACAGCTTCGGATCTACGCGATGATGCGCTGGTGATTATATAACAGTTTACAGAAATTGATTTTGTATTATGTGGTTTAATCTAAACTAAAATCTTAGACAAATAGTTTCACATACTTTGGATTAATAACTAACTAGATAAATTGGCTTTGATTCGATTCAGTTTATCGTGTAAAGTTTTTTAATTCGTGTTGTTTGAATTAACATATTTGTGTACTACCTCCTAAGCTCGTGCATATTTTATAAAATTGTTTTTTCACATATCCATATATAATATTTAAGTTGGTTACTCATGAAACTAAACAAAGTTTTTGTACAACTTGGTATCATGAAATGCTGAAATTGTACAAACAACACCAATTGTACAAATTGTTATCATTATATTATATTTAAGTTGGTTACTCATGAAATTTGAGACGACCGCACCCGGGTTATCTATATTTATTTTTATTTTTTGAAAACAAGCAAATATTATTTCCTAATAATATTCGCATACACATAAACCGAATTCGAATTTAAACACATATTCGATACAACACAGTAAAATTATCCTCCATTAGATAATATTACCAACACACACAATCAAACACAATTCCAATCCTAGGAATTCATCCTACACAACGGAAAAACAAAACACACACAAACTGTACTCCCAAACCGTAATACTAAACATAAACCCCCGGGAATTAGATCATCCTCCTCTCCTTGCCATGATTCCACGATCACATTTTATCTATACCTGCATCACACACATAGAGATGCGTAAGTATTATCACAAATACTTAGTGAGGCGATCCTCCCAACTACGAGCTATACACACAAACAAGTAATATTATAAACAATACATCAATGAACACCAAAACATTGACACAACAACCCACAATGAACACCATGTCATTGCCACACAATGAACACCACGTCATTGCCACACATACCACAGAAATCAATGATGGATCATCACAAACCCATCCTACACATCACACAACCATCACAACTTACCAAACAAACCACCATTGCTTAGATAAGCTCATGGTCACGCACTCACCTCGATAACACAACGAGAAAAGGCCAAGGTAACTCTACTCACAACCTCAGGAGAACCTTACACACGAGCTCACACAAGCTCAGCTCAACCTACAGCCAATACAACAACCAAACACCCAAGTTACCACAAATTGGTAAAAACAGGGCAAAAACCAGAAACGGCCGCTGGAAAGATCGAACCCTAACTTTCGATCTAACCGTCCAATTTCAAAACCAATAGGTGGAATTAAGCCCCTAGATGTCCTGAAACTACTCACAAAATTTCGTGAGGATTCGACCACAGACGCGGCGGCGATCTAACCCCGAGTCTCCGCTGGTCCTGCCTTCGACGGAAACAGAACACCTCTACGAAATCGTGAATAACTTTCAAACCACAGACTCAAATCAAATTCCGCACAGAGGCACATCTAGATTAAAGGCTTAACTACAACTCCACCAAAAATCGTTACCTTTGGACACGATTTGATTGGTCGAAACCTCTTTCTCTCAGACTCTGTCTGCTGAATCCGAGTCCACTTCCAAGGACTTGTCCTTCTTCTTCTCTCAAGGTAAGAACTCTCTCTCTCTCAAAAATCTCCTTCTCAGCCACGAAAAATGGCTGCCCAAAGAGAAGAAAAAGAGTTTTATAGGGTGTTTAGGGATTCCACTGATTAATCCCACTAAACCCACTAATCTTACCAACCCACTAATCCACTTGCCTCACTTTTCTGATCCCGCGCTGACCAGACAAGTCGGCTCGCGGTCCGAACTCGACTTTAATGTCGGAACCCGACCTCACAATATCCCAAGTTCAATAACATTTCCTTTTCCGGAACACGGGCGTTACAAAATTAAACAAAAATTTTATACAACTTGGTATCATGATGAAATGTTAAATATGTTGAAACCCATTTTTTCTTATGAATCAAAATGAAACTAAAAAAAGTGTTTGTACAATTTTTGCATTTCATCATGATAGCAATTTGTACATATGAAACTAAATAAAGTGTTTGTACAATTTGATAACATGATGAAACTAAACAAAGTGTTTGTACAACTCTGTATAATGATGAAATGGTGAAATTGTACAAACACTTTGTTTAGTTTCATCATGATAATAAATTATACAAATACTTTGTTTAGTTTCATATATACAATTTGGTATCATCATGAAATGCTAAAATTATAAAAACTCTTTGTTTAGTTTTATCATGATACATAAGCAAAAATTGGGTTCAAACATATTCAGCATTTCAACATGATACCAAGTTGTACGAAAACATTGTTTAGTTTCATTTGTAACCAACTTAAATATAATATAATGATAAACCACAATTTATTTAGTAAGTTATTAAATCAAATTATGTGAACTTATTAGTCTGAGATTTTGATTTGTGAGTGATCAAACCACAAAATTTAGAAGCAATTCATGTAAACTGTTATATAATCACCAGAGCATCATCGCGTATGTAACATGGGCCACACAAAAGAATAATCTTTTGTTTTTGAAATGATCTTCGTCACTTTCCAATTTTTCAAAAGCTCTGTAGTAGACAAATCCCACATGTAAAACTGTTTTTGAAACAACTTCACTAAATCAAGTAATATGGACATTACATCAAGATCTAACAAAACGGAAGTTACCCGTTTTCCTATTCATCACTGCCATTGATTTCATTTGATGAAAATATTTTTTTTTGTTCTTTGGTGCAGATATTTCCTCATCGAAATGTAAGTTGCGTTAAACATGTAAAATTTATATTCATTCATTGTATATAATATTCTTTTTATAACCGATTTAAAGCATCAACATCCAAACCAAACTTATGAAAACTTACATTAAAAAGGTCTTAAAAGACATTAAAAAAACAACAGAACACAAGATCAAGTTCAACTGTAACAACCAATAAATACTGTCTTTTTCTTTTACGTGTGATTTCGCTATTGAAAGATTCATAATTTAGAGTAAATGACAAAATATGCTTAATCATGGTTGGGTATAGAATAATGACCTGAAAGATTGTACATCGAGTTTTATGAAACAAGTAAAAGACTCTAATGACTCCATATGTTATCGACATTTACAATGTCAAGACTCCATCAAAGGGAGGGTATTATTATTAGGTTGGTATTATTAGGTGTGTGGCTATAATAATTATCGGAACTGTAACTTATTTTATACATTCTCCCATGTAAGCTATATATATCTCTCTGATATGCTCAAATCTAATACCCTAAAGTATCTAAGCAGTCGCTATAGTATTTTAGGGGTCGAACCACAAAAACTCAAGATAACACTCAATAGATTCTAGATTAAGAATTAAGCTAAGCTAAATAGATGAAATTAAGAATAACAAAGAAATTAAAAACAGATAGTAATTCAGTGGAGGAAAACGCTAGGCTTAGGGAAACTTGCAGGCAAATCAGAATTATCAAATCAAATCAATTGTCAGGAATAAATTAAGCTCCGCTCTCGAACTTGAAACACAGATGTAAAGTAAACCAACTGTCGTTGCGAAAACTATCTATGCCTAAACCTAGAATTCTAAATTTCTTTGCAAATTCTATGAATTTAAACAATCATTAACGATCAAGTTCAATTGTTCACAAAATCCCTAAACCAAATTTCTTTGCGAATATGGCTTTTGCTCACCAAACACTAGATCAGACAATCAATCACACTTTCGTGCCAATCAAACAACCTAACATCAGATTCTAGTTCGCGAGGCTAGAATAAGCATTAATCTCAAGTCTAGGTGAAAAGCTCTATAGATTATTCCCTAACAATTAATTCAGATCTAATAATTCATCAAATACCTTTAAGCAACCCTAATCCTAACAGGGAATCTACTCAGACATGGTGAATGCAATAAACATCATAAATAGAATAGATTGCATAAAAGAGTAGAGTAAAGAGTAACAAGGGTTCAAAATCTTCTCTCTCAGGAACAGAGTTTCTGACTTCTCTCCCTCTCTCAAAACCCGAATAATGAATAATCCAGTTTGCCCTCTAAAAGTGGCTAAAAACCCTAAATATAATGCTAAAACACGTTCTAGGCTTAATTGTAAATAATAGAATCTTCTGGGCCAAGTTGCAGACTCTTCAGACTTGTAAAATCACGTGTTTTCATTTTCTGCAGTCGGTATCGATCGATACCAGGTGGGTGTCGGTCGATACCAGGACTCTGTGCTCGCCAGACTGGACTGTCTTCACGAAAACTGGCATAACTTTTGATCGCACCGTTAGAATGGCCTCAAACCACTTCCAAATGAAAGCTAATCCATTGATCTATCTTGTATCCAAATTTGAGCTCAATCCAACTATGGGAAGTTATTCAACGAATGCCAAAAACAAACTCCAGAATGCTCCAATATCTCCAATTATGCTCCAAACGTGCCAAAACCTGAAAAGACTCAAAAAGAATACAAAAACACTAGAAGGACTCTGAAAACAAGACCTATATCATGGCTAAAAACGGATAAAAACTATGATATATCATTCTCCCCTGTACTAAATAAAAAATATGAAAAAAGGATAAAATAACATTTCTTCTTCTCTAATTGACTTCATGTTAAATAATAAATAGGGAGGCGTCGACAAGTACGAAGTTTGTCATTTTCCTCAATCGAATTAATTATGTAAGATACTCGATACCAACCCTTTAAAGTGTACCAATAATCTAATAAATATTGTATATGTGGCAATGGAATCAGACGCGAATAGAATTCATTATGGTGGCTATACGTCTACTACACTAGACGTGTATGTTAGCAAATATAGTATTGCTTATTTCGATTAGTCATATTTAAGAATATTGCTTCAACAATATAGTATTGTAAAATGATTAAATATCTTACCATACTCATGAGACGGCAACCAAATACATGATCACCAATGTTATTATCTTGAGAATACCAATTAATGCTCACACTATATGATTAGTTAGAATCAAAAGATTGATGACTTTCGTGATAGTATGAATCATATCTTTTACAATATATTAGTTTTGGGTCTGTATAAGTTTGTGTGTGAGATTCTGAACGGTTTATCCTTAAGCTTTAACAAATTTTTCACCTGACTTCCAAATAAACATTCAAGAAGAAGCTCATGAGTTCTATAATATGAATCATATCTTTTTCAATATTTTGGTTTTGGTTTGTATAACTTTGTGTGTGAGTTTATGAATGGTTTATCCTTAAGCTATCACAAGTTTTTCACATGACTTCCAAATAAACTATGTGTGGGAGATTATGAATGGTTTATCCTTAAGCTATCACAAATTTTTCACCTGAATTGCATTTAAACAACCAAGAAGATGCTCATGAGTTTTTATAGTTGTTTTTGGATAAGTTAGAGAGATGTTGTTTGGATCATAGAAATAAGGCTTAATCTACCTATTTTGAAGATAATAACATTGTTGATCATGTATTTGGTGGCCGTCTCATGAGTATGATAAGATATTTAATTCATTTTATCATACTATAGTGTAGAAGCAATCCTCATAAATATAACAAATTAAAATGTGTTGGTTCTTTTAATTTTTAGCATCATTGCTGTAACTGCAGTTCAATTTAGGAAACATTTGAATATTCCCATGGATGGAGTCTTGAAATTGAAGAAGTCGATAACATATGGAGTGTGATAAAGTCTTTTACTTTTGTCGAAAAACTTGATGTACAATCTTTTTGGTCATTATTTTATACCCAAACATGGTTAAGCATATTTTATCATTTACTCTAAATTATGAATATTTCAATAGCGAAGCCCCAAGTAACAAAAAAAATTAGTATACATTGTTCGTTACAGTTGAACTTGATCTTGTAGTCTGTTCTCTTTTTTTAATGTCTTTTAAGACTTTTTTATATGTAAATTTTTATAATTTCAGTTTGGAAACTGATGCTTTTAATCCGTTCCAAACATGATATTATATACTATGAATGAATAATAATTCTTCATGTTTAACGCTGCTTAGATTTCGATGAAGAAACATCTGCACCAAAGAACGAAGAATCTTTTTCATCAAATGAAGTCAATGGTGGTGATAATTGTCGAATGTATGTTTTATCCCAAATAATATCGCACGTGTACGATAACACCGCTATAGTATTTAGGGATCGATTCCACAAGGGATAAAACAAATACACTATGGATTATGATAACTAAAACCTAGCTAGGGAAAATAAATACAATATGATTATTTTTCTTTTCTAACAATAGATAGATAAATTGGGTAAAGGAAAGTCTTAAGAAATTCTAAACAAGCAACATGCATGCATAAGAGAAAGCATTAAAAACTATTTTTGAACTCAATCATAAATACTAATTACCCTAATCTCCTAGTGATAACTACTAAGCTACCAATCTCCTAGTGATAACTTTCGTTTATTATTAAGATTAAAATCAAGCATTAAGTATAGGATCAATAGGTTCACAAAGCACCCTAGTGACTCTCGTTATCTAGGAATATTTTGCTCACATAGGTTACAATCTAACGTTATATTGCAACTCTCGTTGTCGAGAAACATCTAAAGGCATATCTAGACTCTCGTCTAAGACATCCTATTAGAAACCCTAAAACCCAACAATTACTTAAGCATGGTAGAGATAGATCAACACAAAAATGAAAAGCTCATAATCATATAGCTAATTCTACTACAAAACTAATAAATAAAACTCTTAAAAGAACATTAATTAAAACTATAAGAAAAAATATTTACAAGGTATTTTTGCTTTTAGCCTTGATGATCAAGGGTTAGGTACGAACCCTATATATATAGTACGAGAGAGAAATCCTAACAAAATGAGAAATAGAAGTTTTTGTAAATTTCACCGATCGGTTCTTGTGGTCTTCAAAACTGGTTGGTTCCGAGTGAGCACCAATCGGTTGGATGGCCATAACTTTTGATCGCACCGTTATATTTCCTTCACGCCACTTGAAAAAGAAAGCTCAAATCCTCCTCAATCTTGTGTCGAAATATGAAGAAGATCCAACAGTGTAAAGACTTCTATCAGAGGCTAAACTTCTAAAGCTTATGCGCGATCCTACATCTCCAATTATCCAAAATGGTCTAAAAACTCTCACTTTACTCCAAAACTTCTCAAAACATGTCAAGAATCAAGAAAACACTTAGAGACACTAAAACACTTTTAAACACAAGAAAAGACTCAAAATGTATATCAAAACAATGGTTAAAAACTGCTAAAAATAAAGGTTAACAATAATCCTGACAACATGGGTAACTTTCGTTCTGTTATGTTTTGTTGTATTGGCCATGATTCCTTGATTTGGTGAGGTTGTTAAAAGAACAGTTTAACATGTGGGATGTTCCTGCTATAGAGCTTTTGAGAAATAAGAAAGTGAAGAAGAACATTTCAGAAACATAAGCTTATTTTTTTTGTGTGGCCCATCATATTATTTCGAATCTACGCGATGATGCTATATTGATTATATAACAGTTTAGTATTCTGTGGTTTAATCTCTCACTAAACTAAAATCTCAGACTAAGAGCTTTACATACTTTAGTTTAATAACTCACTAAATAAATTGTGGTTTGGGTTTGGTTCAGTTTGGTGTATAAAAACGAAGTTTAATGGTTTGAATTGTGTCGTTTGAATTGGCATATATGCCTGGTACCTCTTAGGCTCCTATTTGTTTTATAAAAATATTCTTTCACGTATCATTATATTATATTTAATTTGGTTACTCATGAAACTAAACAAAGTGTTTGTAAAACTTGGTATCATGATAAAATGCTGAAAATGTTTGAACTATTTTTTCCTTATTTCTTGCAGTATCTTCCAAAAGGTTTCATGAGCTCAAAGGGTATTAAAAGAGCATGCCGCAAGATTATTTTAATAGATGGAGGGGAAAGATCATGGAAATTGGAATTGCGGTTCATCAAATCATGTGATACTTTACACATAGTTCGAGGTTTGAGAGATTTTTTTATGAAAATAGAAAAACAAAAGTAGGGAGTTTCTTTGTCTTCACACTAATGTAAAATAGGGTAATGCATTCTCTCAGTTTCTGCCCGTTGGATTCAATTTGGAAAGACAAGATTCATATGCAAAGTTTGGTCCATACAGATCCTAATAGTGATAGAAAGCAACAAGGAGAGTCTTGTTATGAAGCTAGTGACAAAGAGTCTCATGCAAGATAGAAAATGTTATATATGCCTTTTCCAAGCAGTCTCCCAATCTCGAAATCAGACAAGGACTATTTCTTATCAGGATCACAAGCATCGGAATCTATTGATTTCATACTCATTTTGTGTGATAAAACTACTTGTAACGACTTACAACATGGAATGAAAGTAACAAATATTTAATTGGCCAAATTATCTGCAATATGATTTCATTCATAGTCAATAAAATATCTCCTATTCTACTACTTCTTAAGCACAAAAATGTAATTGTTAAGCACATCACATTTTCACCCTAATACCTAAGAGAAGCTTCCAACGTGCAAACTAACTTCAGAACTCAAGAAAAGGCATAAAGTAACAACATATAGCCTTTTCCCAGTCTCAAGAATCAGATACAACTAAATCCACACTTTTTGAATATATGAAAACTATGATTCAAAAAGAAAAAAATAGCATGAAGACAAGACTGATACATAAGTAGACGAAAAACACTTTAATTACCCAAAATCAAACACATCGTACCTTAATTACAAACTAGATCGCTAGTTATCACCTAATTACATAATCAAAAGGAAACCACACACTAACACCAATAATCTAATGCCATGAGACCAATTGCATTGTTGGTGTCTTTTTAATACCAAAAAAAAAATAAGCAAATGGTGGAGATTGGAGAAGCAAAACACGAAAACATGATCCGATGCATTGCCACTAATAGACTTATGTTTGGGAAAAATGAAACATGACTACACAAATCATACAAAAGACTACGGCGTGGAATAAACATACGATAAATATACGATAAACATACAATATGCCAAAACATCAAAACCAGATTAGCAGTACACTAGATCATAGAAATTATACTCCATCATCATCATCATCAAGCTCTTGTACTTTACGGATATTTTCACTAACTGTGCCTGCTTTTTCTTTAACACGGGTCCGAGTTTTTAGAGATCCTTCTTTGTTTCTTCATACCGCTTCTCTAACTTAGCTAGAGTGAGCTTTGGAATCTATAGGGGGAACATAGATATATTTAGACCAATTTCCAGTGATATTTTCTGCCTTCTTCATCGCAATACAAAAAAAATATTTTACCACTAGCATGTTGCCTAAAATTTTGGTTTTCATTAAGAAGAGAAATGATATTACCACTTTTTGAAGAAAGAAGAAGAAGAAGAATTGCTTGGAAAAAGGCGAAAAGAAAAATAGGCGATACTAAAGGCGATAGTTCTTAACCTAGCCGCCGCCATTGGCCGGCCTCACGCCGGTGAACGAGAATTCTGCCATGGTCAAGAAGAAGCGCTTGCTATCTGGCCAGGCCCCTGGATCTTCTTCGTTTGCTCGTCTCATTTCGTCCTCTTCGAAGCAGACGGGATTTTCTCCAAAGCCGTCCCCCTCTGACTCAGATCCGCCGTCTCATTTGGCCCCTGCTCTTGAAGCAGATTCAGTTCAATCTCAAGGTCGTTTCCCCTCTTCCTCTTACGTTGAACAGAAGTTAGAGACCTCAAGTCTCAACATCGAAACACCAACTCAAGCTACTCACGGGTTAGTCGAGATTACGGGACCATATTCCGCTTCTCCTACCAAGTCTGGCACAAAATTGATTGTTAGCTCAGAGGTTAAATCCCTCACAGTATCTACCCCGTCAATCATTCCCTACCAATCCTTCACCGCGACAACCTCCAATACAACAAATTCTACTATCAGCCCTCAGTCAAAGGCTGATATCCCATGGGCAAAGAAGTTTAAAGCTTCTCTTCGCAACCTCAAACAGATGGCGAACCCATCCTTTCTGGATGACGGTACACCGGTGGTAGAGGCGCCTGCATCAGTACTGCTCAACACGGCTGAAATGTGGAAAGATCATATTGTAGCCCAATTCCATGGTCTGTCTCCTTCTCCTACGAAGATTTATGCGGATTTGAATCCCATATGGGGCCGGTTTGGCAGCATAACGGTAATATCCTTATCTGAGACAGCTGCTCTCATCTTTATTCCTTCAGTATCTACTCGTGATTGGGTTCTTGACATAGGATTCTGGCAAGCGGGCAACTGCTCGTGTTTGGTGTACCCATGGTCGCCCGACGGTCCACTCCAGTTAGAAGAGCTGCAGAGTGCTCCCACTTGGGCCATATTAAAGAACATTCCTCCGCAACTTTACTCCTTAGAAGGAATCAGTGTCATTGCAAGTGGCATAGGAGAACCCCTGCATACTGAGAAATCACGTCTTGACCCTATCAATATTGGTGTATCCAAAGTTAAGGTAGTAATTAGACTTGATGCGCCCCTACCTTCTTCAGTTGTCGTTCGAGATGCTCAGGGGAACTCCACCCGAGTCACAATAGAGTACCCACGACCCCCTCCCAAATGTGTAAACTGTGCTAAGTATGGGCATTTGCTGAGCCGATGTCCTAGTCCTTTGATGAAGAAATCTCCTTTAAAGAAGGTTAATACTGAGGGTTCAAAGGAGGAACATGTTGAACAGATTACCTTATCAAGCAAGCCCACTGTAAATCACAAATCTCCTAAATACCCTAACTCAAAAAGTAGAAGATCTCGGTCTCGAAGGAGATCAAAGAGTACTCCTCCCAGAATTTACGAGACGACAGTTTTCCAGAAGGATTGTTTATTAAAAGTCTCAGATGTTGGGTCAGTTCAGAAAGCAGAGAGTTCAGATGATCACACTGAGAAGGGTAAGGAGTTAGAGAAGCTTTTGAAGTCTGGCAAGGTGGATGCAAAGGGCAGTAGTGCAATCTGTCCAAAAACAGGCCATCCTCTCCCTCTAAACTGGGGAGATTTATCGTCTAAGGCCAAGAAGAAGCTGCAAAAGCAATGGTTTAATGGTGCTAGATCAGAGGCACCACGAGTTTCTAGTCCACTTCAGGGTGAGTCCTCAAGTGAATTACAGAATCACTGAAAGATGGGCTTTCACCTTCACCTTTTGTGTTAGTATGAAGGTTTTTTGTTGGAATATAAGGGGATTAAATAGCCATTCCCGTCAACGGGTAGTAAGAAGTTGGGTCACTTCTAATAAATTGCTGGTAGGGGCTCTTTTGGAAACTCATGTGTCAGATACCAAGGCCATACCGGTTTTGACCTCTACCCTGCCAGGTTGGAGAATGGATAACAATTATTGTTGCTCTGAGTTGGGAAGGATTTGGGTTGTTTGGGATCCTTTAGTCTCAGTTTTGGTTTTTAAGAAGGCAGATCAGATGATCCTATGCAGCATCCAGTTACCTAACGTCGTTCGATCCTTTTGTGTAGCCTTTGTTTATGGGAAGAATAGCGAATTAGAGAGAAGGCGGCTATGGGAAGAGATCTCTTGCTTAACAGATTCTTCTCCCCTTTCTAGTACCCCTTGGATATTGATGGGAGACTTTAATCAGATAGCTGCTGCGAATGAGCATTACTCTGTTATCCAGTCCACTCTTCCCATAAGGGGGATGGAAGATCTTCAGGGTTGTATGAGTGACAACAATCTGGTGGATATCCCTACTCGGGGTGTGTTTTACACTTGGTCTAATCATCAGGTAGACAACCCTATTATCAGGAAACTTGATAGAGTATTGGCGAATGGAGAGTGGTGCTTGGTTTTTCCTTCTGCCCTAGCTATCTTTGATCCTCCAGGGGATTCTGATCACGCATCCTGTATTGTTTCCATTGACAACCAACCAGAACAGTCCGGCAAATGCTTCAAATATTTTTCCTTCCTCTCAACTCATCCTTCGTTTTTGGCAGTATTGAAAACAGCTTGGGAAGAACAGATTTGTATGGGATCCGCCATGTTCTCACTGGGGGAGCGTATGAAGTTAGCTAAAAAATGTTGTAAGAAGCTGAACAAGGAAGGCTTCGGTAATATTCAACAAAGAACAGATGAAGCTCTATCTCAGTTGGAGGATGTTCAGGGTCAGCTTCTATCGACTCCCTTAGCCTCTCTTTTTAGGGAAGAACACGTTGCTAGGAAAAGATGGAATTTCTTTGCAGCGGCATTGGAGTCCTTTTACAGACAGAAATCAAGAATAAGATGGTTGAAGGATGGAGATGTCAATACTCGTTTTTTTCACAGAGCTGTTATATCTAATCAAGCTAAGAACCTTATAAAACACCTGCGAGTTGAGAATGGCAGTAGAGTAGAGGACCCGGCTCAGGTAAAAGAGATTATAGTCAACTATTATTCTAATCTACTGGGAACACAGAGTGATACACTTAGTCCTTATTTGGTTGAGAGACTTCAGGAGATTCACCCATTCCGTTGTGACTCAGTCCTGGCAGAGAGGATTTTAGCAATACCTACTCCTGAGGAGATAGTTCAGACTATTTTCTCTATGCCTAAGAATAAGGCTCCTGGACCGGATGGTTTTCCTGTGGAGTTCTTTAAAGAAGCATGGTCAGTAGTAAAAGATAGCACTGTGGCTGCGGTGCAGGAGTTTTTCAGAACAGGCCATCTTCACAAAAAGTTTAATGCCACAACAATAACACTCATTCCTAAGGTCAAAGGAGCGGATTGCATAACTCAGTTTCGACCTGTTGCGTGTTGTACCACAGTCTACAAGATTATAACCCGCTTACTATCTAAGAAACTTAAACTCTTCATTGCTGAGGCGGTTCAAGGGAACCAAGTGGGTTTTATCAAGGGGCGTCTCCTCTGTGAGAATGTTTTATTAGCTTCTGAGCTTGTGGAGAATTTTCATACGGTGGGAGAAGTGACTCGCGGCTGCCTTCAAATCGATCTCACCAAAGCTTATGACAATGTGAACTGGAATTTTCTCATTAACATCCTCAAGGCTTTCAACCTCCCTTCCTCCTTCATAAACTGGATATGGATCTGTATCTCTACTCCTTCTTACAGCATTGCTTACAATGGAGAATTGATTGGTTTTTTTCAGGGAAAGAAGGGGATTAGACAGGGTGATCCAATGTCGTCCCATCTCTTTGTTTTGGTCATGGACATCTTATCTAAAACCTTATATTTAGGAGCAGCAAATGGGAGGTTCCAGCCCCACCCTAGATGTATGGCTCCCCTGGTAACACACCTTAGCTTCGCCGACGACGTACTGATTTTCTTTGATGGTTCGGTAGCATCAATTGCAGGGGTTTTAACCATCTTGGAAGATTTTAAGCAAGGTTCAGGTCTTGGTATCAATAGACAGAAATCTGCTCTCCTTATAGATGGTGGGAACTTTCACTACTCGAGGCAGCTATCCTCCACGTTTGGCGTGACTCAGGGGTCTCTCCCAGTGAGATATTTAGGAGTTCCTTTAATGTCTCAGAAGATGCGAAAACAGGACTATCAGCCGCTCATTGACAGAATTAGCGTCATATTCAACTCTTGGACAGCTAGACATCTATCCTTTGCTGGCCTTTTGCAGTTGCTTAAATCAGTTATAAATTCTACCATTAACTTTTGGGCTTCAGTTCTTCTCCTTCCCAACAAATGCTTACAGCTGCTGGAACAAATGTGTAATGCTTTTTTGTGGAAGGGAGCTCCCAACTCGGCAAGAGGGGCAAAGATCTCATGGGAGGTTGTTTGTTCTCCCAAAGAATCTGGAGGTCTAGGGCTGAAAAGACTTACAGATTTGAACAAGGTTCTTTGCTTAAAATTAATATGGCTCATTTTCTCAGTGGCGGGGTCTCTATGGGTTTCTTGGGTGAGACTGAACTTAATAGGTCAAAGAAGCTTCTGGGATCTAAATCCTAACAATGCTGGGAGTTGGACTTGGAAGCATTTATGTAAGCTCAGACCTCTGGCCAGACCCTTTCTTGTGTGTGAGGTGGGATCAGGTATTACTGCAAGCTTTTGGCAAGATAATTGGACTGGTCTGGGGCCTCTTATTGACATTACTGGTCCATTAGGGCCACAGTTGGCAGGTGTACCAATTGAGGGAGTGGTAAGGGCAGCATTGAGAGATAGGGACTGGCGATTCTCTCTCAGGAGAAGCAGGAACCCGATCATCACTTTGCTCATAAATGCACTTCCATCAGTGGAGGGTTTGATTGATTGTCAGGTTGATGACACCTATCTCTGGAAAACGGGTTCTCAACCTCCTTCAAACAAGTTCTCTACTGCAAAGACATGGTTAGCTCTACATCCTCTAAGCCCTCCTATCTCTTGGCATAAATCTATTTGGTTCAAAGATAGAATTCCAAAGCATGCCTTCATTTCTTGGGTTGTTGCTTGGAATAGGCTTCATACGAGAGATCGATTAAGTAGATGGTGCCTCATCACTCAAACTAGTTGTACATTATGTGCTCTCCATGATGAATCTAGAGATCATCTTTTTTTCACTTGTGAGTTTAGCTCGGAAATTTGGAGATTCTTTACGACCAGGGCCAATTTAATTCCTCCTCCGCAGTTCTTGAGTTGTCTCCTATGGTTGCAACAATCCTCAAGGAACAGAAATGTCTCTCTCATCATAAAACTCATATATCAAGTTGCGGTTTACCTTATTTGGGCGGAACGTAATAGGTGAATCCATTCGGGATTATCTCGAACTCCGTCTCTCATTATCAAGTAAATTCAACTCATAATCAGAGCTCGTTTGGACCCGCTTTCTCGCTCACAATGATAACTGCTCTCCGAAGAGTCCTTGCTTTCGTGCTGGTTCAACATGTTTTAGTTCAGGTGAGTCCCCAGGTTTTTTCAGTTAAGATTTATCTCCTTCGCTCTTCCCCTTCAAACCGTGTTGCTCGTTTATCTCTTAGCTCTTAGTTCTATTTTGTTAGTTGTTCTGTTTTGTTGTTTTTTGTTGGGCTTGTGGCCGTCAGGGGTCTCTGATCTTGTAAGTTATACTTTTATGGGAAAGTTAAAAGAAAAAAAAAATGATATTACCTAACTTGATTTGCAAATTCCAGAAAAGTTGCGCCAGCAACGACATTTGGGAAGACGTCCACAACAAAATATGGGAAGACGCCAACAACGACATATGGGAAGACGCCGACAACGAAATCTAGCAAAATACCGGAGAGGACAACATAGATCGATACTTAAAGACTTTAAATATGATGAAGATTGTAAAGAACATCACAAAATTAAAATAGCTAAGTAAATTACAGTGTCCATTGGGAGAAGAAGAGTTTGAATATGAGGAGATGACCAATGGATAAAGGTTACTTGGGATTCTCGCCATTTCCGTAACTAACTATATTTCACAACAGGTTTTGGTGACCATTTGGAGCTTCCTTCTTCATAACTTCACACCATTATGTATGTTTTATGGTGAACACATGTGTGGTTTTAGTTATATGTTTTACATGTTCTAACATGTTCTCGGGTAGGTTGATGGACTGTTTTTGGAATGTTTTTAGAGAAACATGTGATGTTTTCAAGTGTTTCCCTTAGAAACATGTGATGGAATAGTATTATTATGTTGTTGGTTATGTATCTTGGATAAAAAAATAGTTATCATGAATCGGAAATCTTTGTTGGTTATGCTTCTTGGTATTTTTTTTGGGTATGCTTCTTGATATGTTTTCTTCATCCTTTCTTCAAATCACTTGACGTTTTAAGTTCAAATGAGGACTATATGTTTTGTTCAATCAGTTGATATGCTTCGATATGTTTTTAAACAATCAAATTGTGCATATAAAACATAGAGAAGTCATTATAGTCATTACAAAATAACATACAACACACAAATAGACACCCAAAGAGAAGTCATTACAAAGGAACACAAAAACACTAAGAATTATAATTTTGCCATTTACACATACAACCTATCCCATGATGATTATGCATTGGAGATAGACCATCCAATCTCATGGTCTGATTCCGCAGAATTGTTTTCTTCATCCTTACTACCTTTTGATGAGATCTACACCTTATGCTTCTCCAATTCCTAATGAAGTTCCATTATTTTGGTAATTAGTTTACCAATAATTTTATCTTTCTCACGAATATCATCTCGAGGTTGAATCAATGTTTTTTTGCCTTCCTTTCACCTCTTCTTCATTAAACCACACAAAGTAGTTGTTGCGGTGATTAGTGCCACCCACCTAATGACACAAATAACACTTAACATGTATCAAGAAGCCATCACAATCTCAAATTATAAAATCAATCGACTCTACCATACCTTATACGACTCACAACCAAATAACCTTCTTCCAAGATTCCTATCGGTCTACGCTGGTGCTATGAAAATCATTACAGGCAAACGACATTCACACATCTTTCGACCCTCAAATGATATGCTCCTACTGTTACTTGACGATCCCGAGCTCAAATCCATCTATCGAAACAAAATAAAATCCAAAATAAATTTTATCAATTAATCTATATATCAACAAAAGCTATATATCAACAGTCATGTAATCGCCAAGAAACTAAATATTTTGCGACTACTTGGCGATACTACTTTTTAGTGACTATATATTTGTCAAAATAAGAATTTGATATCAAAATATTAGATTGGAATTGGTTTTGTTTCTCAAATAGGCGATACTATAAAATAATTGTAACAAATTTAAATAAAATTTGATTCAAAATATTCACTAGTTTATCTACACAAGCAAACTCCAACATTGAGTTTGCATTTTTTGGCAAATGGAAACTCGAAAACTTTCACTATGTTTTGGCAAACTCCAACAAATGCCAAAACATACAAAAAAAAAAAGTTACAAGTTCATGAGAGTGAAAAGCTTAACATTGAGTTCAAAAATAGAGAGTGATAAGTCACCTAAGAAGCAGATGGTCTGTAGTTGGAGTTGATTTGGGATGACCGGTTGAGAGAGGCTATGTGGTTGCTGTAGAGGATCAGTTTGTCGCAGATACTTTTCCACCAAGAAAAAGTGCTCGAGCTTTTCTTTTTGCTTAGCTGCAGCTTGAGAGTTCTCTGCTTTATGGGCAGCAATCTCACCATCACAACTATCATTATAAGCAGTCTGCTCTTCGATTTTACGTTGAGATTCTTTCAGTTTCTCTTGCATTGTCACAAACGATGAAGAGTCTCCCGCTTGCTTGTGCTTGCCATTGAAAATAGTCTCCTTGAGGCTTCCAACTCCATAAGGATTTCCTCGTGAATCTTTCTTAGTGGACTATGAAAAGTAAGATTAAAACATTAAATAAAGAACATGAGATATTCCAAGAATCTATAAATGTGAACTGTAAAAAATGTTACTTTACCTAAAGAAAGATGGTTGTATAGTCATTTGTTGTTAGCTCTCGAGGTCGCGAAACACCATCTGAAACATATGAAGTCTCCGCCTTGAGCTTAGACAACTTCTCTTGCACATTCTTCTCATAAGTTTGAGTGATTTTCCGTTTTCTGATCGATATACGTACCATATGGTCTTGTATGTGTCTTAATGAAAAACTCACCAAGACTCACCGGTCTTCCCAATTTTTCTTCTAGCAATGTTACAAAATAAACAAGGATTATGACAGAATTTAAAGTTGCAAAGGTCTAAGAAAAAGAAATAACAGATATATAAAAGTTACTATTAATTTCTTGTTGGATTTGTTGGTACGACTTTGGCCCTGATAAGTGGATGTGAGGACCGAGACCTTTACGGTCAGACATACATGCATTGGAATAGGTGACACTCCTTTGATGTGCTTCTTCAGTGTCTACATTAGCATTTTGAGGCAACCACTAAAACTAAACCAATGAAAAATGCTCATGTCATCACTCATCATTTAGGGTGTGCACATCAGCATCCATGTAAAACATTACACCAATTAACCTATAATTTATATTATTATTTTTAATTCAAGGAAAACAATAATCTACAAAAATTACTTAAATATTAAAAGTTGATAAAAATAAATTAAGTATTAAAAAAACAAAATGATTAAAGTACAACACAAAATATGAAAATATGTGAATAGAGATTGGATAAGTATAAAATCAGATAATTTTATATTAACATATAATGTATAATATTTTTAGGAAAAGAAAATGATCATACATTTAATGTTACAATAATTGTTTTTAAGAATAAAAAATATTATAGGTTTTTCAAAAAAAATGATAAAGACGAAATCTAAAAGATTTTACTAAAAATAAAAAAAGTAGTTCGATTCTGAGGAGAAAATACATATTTAAAATTTGAAAATATATTTGTTAATATTAAAGTATCAATCCATGATACCGAATTAAAAATAACAAGAATTCAATACATATTATTATTTATAACTATAATATATTACAAATAACTTAATTAAGAAAAATTTATATATTATTTAATGCTTCCTAAATTGAAAATGGTGTGTTTTAAAAACAGAAATGCCTAAAAGGAATAACTAAATACTAATCACTGATTAGGGATTTGAAATAAAACGAACAAAGAAATACTAATCAGTGTTTAGGAAATTAACATAAATTGAAAAAATTGAAGGTGATTCGAAATAAAACAAAAAAAATATCCTAAATATCACCAATAAAAAATAAAATAATCTAAAAGAATAATGAAAACCGTGTACTCATAAATTTGTGAATGCTATTTGGAAAGAAATCAGAAACATAGCAGGTTGTGGAGAAGGGGAAACAAATCTGATAAAAGAAACAATACAAGATATTTTAATGGAGACAAACGTAGCTGAAATAAAGTAGTAGTCGAAGGTTTGTCGTCTATTGTAGGAAAAATTCCGACAGTCTGTTGTACAAAACAACAAGAACCCAATTGCCTTTACATCAAAATTTGCAGTCCTAAGTCTCTTAGGAAGAAGGAGAAATCACTGAGAAGAAAGACAATATAGAGGGAAAGGTGATCGAGAACACTGGCATGGTGGCTGATTCCGACAAGTAACAAAGCAAGAAAAAAGATATGAAAGATGTGAAAGGCGATAAGGAGGCAACGTGAGAAAACATGACCTCCATTGTCGCGTGATGCGAAGAAAAAGAAGACGGGCAATTCGGAAACTTTAACTCTAGTAACTCAAGATTCAACCCAAATAAAGTTGTAGTGAAAAATTGTTATGAAAAGTGTTTGAAATTTTACTAAACTTTGGAAAGATAATGCACTTGTCTAAACAAAAATCTTTTAAATTTTGAATGATTATATTTATACTTAAATTTTACCGCAAATTCGAGGAAGTATCTTTTTGTCTTTCCCGAGGCACACATGTCCAGCAATAGTAGGGAGCATCGAATTTAAAAAAAAAATGTAATCGTTCAAACCTGTTTTGATCATGTGTCACGACTAAACCTGCAAACACACATGAAATAGTAGTAAACAAGTTGAAAAAGAACGAGAGTGAACAAGTGGAGAAAGAATACAATCAAACACACATGAAATAGATGTCAACAGTTGTAAACAAGTGGAGAAAGAATACAATCAAACAAGTAAAGAAGTTAAAAAAAATGTCTGCAATACTTAAGAAAGAAACAAGGAAATAATACAAAGCAAACCAGAAGCATATGTCTACACTCAGGCATCAAAATTGAACCTACGATTAACCATCAGAGACCTAAAATTAAACACATTCACATTATTCTACAAAAGCATGAAACTGTTGGATTCTAAGACTACTAAATGTTCATGAAACAACAAGTCCTCACAAAACACACCATTACCATACGCACAAGACAAGAACAATAAACAATACAAAAAAATTGATAAACATGTAGTCCTCACAAAACATATATCAACAGCTAAAGAACAAGATTCATACCAAGTCGAGTTTGGCGCCACTGTGGGACAGAGGACGGTGGTAAACTTATTCCGGTCTGGCACCATAAGCAGAGCATTTAGAGCATGCATCATGTCCTCTTGGAGATCTAGCAACACTTAGCAGATTCATCACGGAAGTTGTTACCTTGACAAGATGGATGACTTTGAGCCTGAGAGTTATGAAGTGGAGACATCGGAGCTTTCTGCAGTGGAGTCAAAGTAGAAGTTGGACTCGGTGGATTGTTCTGGACTTCGTGGGACGAAGGAGTCGCATCTTCTTCATGTTGTTGAGGCAGGGAGTTGTGGAAAGGTTGTTGTGGAGGTGGATAGTTCTGTAAATGTGGTGCTGACATTGACGATTGAGTGAAAATGGGGACTTGAGGTAGGGGCGACTCAGTTGGAGGAACTTGGGCCACCAGTGTGAAGTTGTATTGACTCAGTAGAAGGTTTGGTGTTCTCGACGCAGTAATGGAGCGATTGGACATTCCGGCTCTCTGAGAAACGTTGGGAACGGTTCTTTTCTTCTGTCCTCGCCACTTTTAGTTGTAGGCATTGTGTAATTAAGGGATACGAAGACTGAGAGATTCGCCGTAAAGATTGAGAGGCTCGATAGGATTTTTGCAAAATTGAGAGAAGAAAATGACAATCTGGAGAAGAGATTCGACAGAGAGTTGCGAAGAAGAGATTCTTGGGAAAGAGATTGGTGGGTTTGGAAGAAGATTTCGACAAAATCAGAGAAGAATCAAAGAAGATGACAGAAATAAGAGGAACAACAGTCGCAAAATTAGGGTTCCCTAAGGAATTTCTCGAGACTTAGGCGAAATGACTTTGGGTTTGGGCCTAATTGGTTTCATCGGTTTAATTAGCCTAATTTTTTTGACTTAGTTGCTAGTTAGTCGCGACTTTGCCCAGGCCTAATGCCAAATTTGGGTAATTTGGACCAAAAGTTCAAAGAAAATTATTAGGAATATTGTTTTCAAATTTCGCATAAGTAACATAGTTACTTAGTAGGGTTCTTTGTCTTCTGGTTCTTCATCAGAAGAAGATAAATTACACTGGAATTTATCTTCTAGTTCCGCTTTTCCGAATTCAGAATTGTAAGAAACAAGTACTATGTATTCATGCAATAAAAGTCGCTTATCGTCCATATCAGCACTGCTTTTAGATTAAAATTTTGTTTCAAGGACTAATTGTATGCATCGACTCCAGTGACCACAACTCTTTTAACTCCTAAATTGTCGGAGGACGATATCGAGACTAGCTCGCGGAAGATTTGTGATAGCAGAGTTTTTCACGCTCTAGCACACCAATTAACCCGATGTGCACAACACCACAATAATGGCGTATCGTTATAGCACGTAGGGTATCGAATCCACATGGAAACAAGAACAACACACCAAGAATATAGAATCTCGTGTAATCTAAGCCGATAGGGGTTTTTATGTGTGGTGAAATGTTTAACAAACTAATAATAAGTAAAGACAGAAATTTAAATGCAAGAGTAAAAATAAACTAAAACAGGACGAGACTAAAAATATGGCAATAAGCAAATAACATAATTTTATCAGCAAGATTTAAAGTTCAAGTAGTCAAACAAGTACAAAAGATGAGTTTTGAATTAACACAATGATACACAAACGAATCCTTGGGTAAGGTTATCGATTTCGGATGACTCCTAACTTGTTCAAGATGTTCAAACATTCAACAAAACGCATTCCTTTAGCCTAAGAACACTAATAAGGATTGATCCACTCCCGTGGTAACGATCCCTTTCAATGTCTAACAATCAACAAGAACTCCCGTTCGCAATTCAAAGACAATGAAGCATTAAACTCGAGTCTAACTAGCCACAATTCATCTTAAACATCAACTCCCGTTGGCTAAGGTATGAAAAGCACTCATTGAATTCATTCCGAAATAATATCAAGCATCTCCCGATGGATAAAATCCTTAAAGCTCTAGACTGACTTGATCAAGGCCAATCTAGCATTAAGAACACTCAATGAGTAAAGAATACAAAGAGTCTAGCTCCTAAACATCAAGAATAAGCTAAGAACCACCCTAATCTACCATACCCAAGAATTCTTAAAGGACTACTCACTACACATGGTTTTCAAACCTAAAGACATGGTTTTAACAACTCTAAACATGTATATAACTTAAGAACTAAAGAAAACTAAGGTTTTAAACTAAAAACAAGCTTTAAACATCAAGTAATTCATACATCAAAACTAAAAACGACCTAAGCAATAAACTTCACCAAATTGAGAAATAAAACCATACAAATGCTAGAAATCAAGAGATTAACAAGAATCCATAAAGAAAAGATGATTTATAACATAAAAACTTAAAGATTCATGATAGAAATGTTGTTTTTCTCTTCAAGAACAAGAGAGAGAGAGTTCTAAGGTAGGTGATAATGGTTTCATAGTGGAAAATTACCTTAAAAGGGGGCTAAAGTAGTGTAGAGAAAAGGTGAAAAGAAACAATTATTGGTTCGCAGGGGTTGTATCGATCAGACTTGATCAAAATTGTTGATCGAAACGGTGGTATCGATCAGAGTTGATCGATACGCTTGGTCGATATAAGCCTCTGTTCGTCCGTCGTTCTTGCTCTGTTCTGTATCGATCACATTTGGTCGATATGGATGATCGATATTTCTTCTGGATTAAGTTTTATCTTCCGTCTGCTCGATATCGATCACATTTGATCGATACGAGTGATCGATATTTCTTCTGGATTTGTACTCTTGCTTTTTTTTTTTTTTATCGATCTCTTTTGTTCGATACTTTTGTTCGATATTCTTTCTGTTTCGACATGAAATCCTCAGAAGCTTGTGTCGACTCAAAACGTCCATAACTTTCGAACCACAGCTCCAAATGCTCTGAAACCACTTCTATTGGAAAGCTAACTTAATTTACTATGACTTTTATGAAGAGCTCCAAAGCTAAATCCCAAGAGAAGGCTTTCGTATGACTCGATGTTTGAAACACATTGAACCGGTTCTGCATTATCATTTTCGCCTTTTGCATCCAAATGTGCATCTCCCATTATAACACCCTGAATTTATTTAAAACACACAAAACACACACCAAATACACACAAAAACACAAAAGAAATTCTAAGATGCAAAAACACTTAATTGGACACTAAATGCAACAAAACACAAAGAAAAAGTTAATAAAACACAATAAAATGGATATTAATAACTATGAAAAAGTGGTAAAATATGAAGTTATCAATTTGGAACAGAATTCAGAATTGTAAGAAATAAGTACTTTGTATTCATGCACATACCAATAGTATCATAGACCACAACGAATGGATTAAACCCATCAGTACATAATCCAAGATAAAGGTTACAGGGTTCTTCAGCAAACCGGGGATTTCGATCTTGAAAATATCTCCACTCCGCCGCATTAGAAGGATGACACATTTCTCCCTCCTTTGCTTGGTGCTCAGCATGCCATCTCACTGTCGCTACAGTCTTCTCATTCTTATACATTCTCTTCAATCTGTTAGGAATAGGTAGATACCACATACGATTATATGGTACTTTGGTTCTACGTCGATTGTTCTTAGGCTTTCATATTTTTGCACCACAAAACAGACATTTATCTTCCTTTTCGTCATCTTTCCAGAATATCATACAATTTTTAATACAAACATCAATTGTATGATATGGGAGGCCTAAATTGCGCATCAATTTTTCTGTCTTGTAATGTGAACCGGTTGACTGGTTTCATTCTGCTAAATAGTCTGTCAAGATTTCGCAAAACGAATCCACTAAATTTTCACTCATATTATATTATGCCTTATTTTGCATTACTCGAGCAGCTTAGGATAACTGCGAGTGACCATCACGGCAACCATCGTATAATGGATTTTTCGCACCTTCTAACAAGTCGTAGAATTTCTTTGAATGGTTACGTACTGGTTCATCTACATTTTGATAACTACCATCCTGATCATAGTTATCAAATCTCACGTTATGAAAAAATTCATCATTCACCATATCCACGAATATATCTTCTACTACATTATCCACTTCTTCACTCCCACTTATCTACGTCGTATCAACGTTACTCGTTCCTAAATCTATATTGTTGTCTTCTCCATGCTTATACCAAACATAATAATCTGGCATAAATCTTCTTCTACAAAGATGATTCCAAATTCTTGTCACTTGGATCCCGCACACAAAGATCATTTATTTGTTTGACCACGTGGCACAAAGATGGAGAGATCCCGCACATACGTGCAAGATTTCTTTATTGTTATTGTGCATGTTGATTCTATATTATTGAAAGTTTAATCATATTTGCTTAAAATTACAAACAATTAAGGATTTACAACATTTAAGCAACTCGCTTGAAATACTATTTAAGTTGTTCATAGAAATAAAGAGATATAATTTTTTTACATAGTTGTGTAAAAGTTCTTCGCTTCTCCTAGAACACCTATGATTGTCCAGTCCCTAAACAATACCAATATAAGAATCTAAGTTATTTACCTTGGGCCGACCCATATCAACCACATACTTTATACGCGGATTAAACCAGAGTCGTTTCCACTATATTAGTCGTCACAGCCACAAGTCTTTCGCCTTCCTCAACTCCATCAAACACTCGGAGTTGTGCAACTGGAGAGAACATAGAATAAAGTAGAACAAGTTATTATTCTGAAGAATATGTGTTATTTGTGCTCATGCTCTTGATTGTTTGCTATAATAAATTTGTTGCCTCAACCGATTCAGATCTATTTGCTAAAGCATTAAAAGCTAATCATAGACCATCAAGCTTTCCCATCCTCTACAAATGAACTCGTAAAGTTGCAATCACTAATTTCTTGTCACTTACTTCATTTGACTTGTGCATGTATTCTTCTTCAAAATCATCATCATAGTTATTAGAACTAACCTCGAAAAGATCTTATCCTTTTTGAGCTAACCCGATAATTTTGTTTGGTGGAGCTATCATCATATGTTTCAACAATTTCCTTCATGGTAACACCGTCAAAAGAATCATCATCATACTTTTCTCTGCCGAAGTATATTTTGTAGCAGTTTGAACTTCACGTTATTTGAAGGTTCATGTAACTTATTGAATAATTTTCTTCCACAATATTTTTGGTTAGCCTAAATTTAAACCGATTTCTTTACATACAAACACTAAGTTCAAATGCCAATTCTCGTGTGGATGTGCATTCTTCATAGTCTTAATTTGATAATTGAATTTATTTGTAACAGGAACAACTTCATAAAGGACTAACGACCTTTCCGTTCTATTAAAAAACCTTTACAAATGTAGCAAATATGAGTGATGTTCTTCTTGTAATAATAACCATGGGATGATAATTCGTAGGTTATATTATCTCACAAACCATTCTTTATGAGGCTTCTCCATCATTACGAACTGTTACTCTCTCCACGTCTCGCCGATTAAACCATATATAGAGCCCATAAGCTTCATAAACCCGACGAAGATTCTTGGCCTCCACAACCATCGTGCTTTCTCCTCATAGTTGTTGTGGAGATAGTCCATCTCCCTTAGATTTTGTACGCCGTTGTAGAAATCTCTTTTGTCGTCGACATTAGAAGCAATCTTCTATAAATAATATAGACACTTGAACACAAGCTATGTAGCATGGTAAGAAGGAGAACTTTCATGTGGAAGAGGATCCACAAGAACCTTCATTGAGCAATTTTCTTCGATTTTGTAGAATTCAAAATGAGGGAGAGCGAATATGTGAGCGATTGGATGAAATTTGAAGAGGAACAATCCATTTGTGTAGAGGATGACCGACTTAACCAAAATTAAAAACCTCATTAAAGAGATGAAGAAAAAAGGGTGAACCTTTCATCTTTCTTTTTAAAAAACATTTGACAAATATATTGTACGTGTCACTTTTTTGCGTGCTGACGTGGCATCTCCTCGAGAGATCCCTTCTACTTTTATATATAAGATTAACTCTATTTCAATTTTATTGTTATCATGTACTTTTAACCTATTTTATAACATACATTATTTTTTAAAAACATCTCTAAAGATTTTAAATATCTAGAAATCTTTTAAATATAGAACACTACATTTTTTAACCCCTATATAGCATTTCCGCCAACGTTTGTCTCGACATTTTCTATTGGTCCAAAAAATTTCATAATATTAGTTTTGTGTTACAAGAATTGGTTGCAACGAAACTGCGCATAGATTAGCTCAATTGTAATTTTGTTTTTTATTATGCTACTTCGCATCCGCCTTCTTAGTGGCAACTCAATTTTGGGATAATGTTACTCAAGTTTAATATATTTCATTTCAACGAAAAGAAAAAACCCTATATATATATATATATATATATATATATATATATATATATATATATAATAATTTGATCCATAATCAATTATAAAAAAAAAAAGCTTATGTGTGTGTATAAATAAATGAGTGCGATTGCGAATGCGATAAAGCGGTTTCTTTTTAGTCATCTTCTTAGGAGGGTTGTGACAGTTATCGATGCCGATTGCGGGCGGTTGCTTACTATCCACGATCGAGCAGTTTTCTCCGGTAAAGTAGGCATTGCTTCTTTACATGATGTAGCAGTTTATGAGAGATGGAATCGGATGTATTTAAGAGATTGATTTGGGGTTTTTCTTCACTCACCCGTACATCGATTTCTTCTTTTTCTGTATACTTTTCGATTTCATATCTTCTGGACTTCAATGGCGGATAGTGTTAGACGCACCCTTCAGAATATCAATCTGGGATTTGATGAATCTCCTATTGTTTTTCCTCAGTCTGTGGTTCAAGTTGCAATAGATGAGAACAATTTCTCTCTCTTAGGGCAGCCTCTCATCCCCCGCAAACAAAATATTCGTCAGATCATTGCTGCTTTGCCTCGATCTTGGGGGCTGGTTGTTTTTGTTTGTGGCAGAATGGTAGAGCAGAAGCGATTTCAGTTTATCTTTCCGTCTGAGGAATCGCTCGATATTGTAATCTGCCGCAGACCATGGTCTTTTGCGGATGCTTCAAAAATGGGTGCCAAACATGGATCCTCTGACTTTGAATTCCATTCCTTTTTGGATTCAAATCAGAGGAATTCCTCTCCAATGCCTTAATTTGGGTGTTATCAATAGCATTGCACAATCGATGGGGGAAACTATGGTTGTGGATTTTGATGAAGCTATTGTGACTCGGGTCCAATTTGTGCGAATCCAAATCAATTGGAATCTTGATCGACCTCTCATTTTCAAAAGGAATGTCCAATTTACTCGATCCGGGTGAAAATACAGTTGTAAGTTTCTTTTATGAGCGATTATGAGGCTTCTGCGAAGTTTGTGGGCGTTTGACACACGACTCTGGTAATTGTCTGATTTAAAATGGAGGTCCTGACGATGGAAATGATACATATGATGACGATGATCGCACGCCAGAAAGACATGGTAACCGGGGTGTTCAAATTCAAGAACTAGACGATAATGGTGACCCTGTAATTGATGTGGAGATTGATGACAGTTCGGGAGCTGGGGAGAATACTAACCATGCGGATACTCGTGAGGAAGAGACTTTGTCTAATATTGACCCTAATCATGATTCTCTAGCACACATTCAGGCTGACTTGGATTATTGCACTTATGGTGATGGATGGGCAACTGATGATGAATTATCTTATAATCCTTTGCCTTCTTTTGTAGTTCCTATAGGTACTGTGGTTGGTCCTATGGCGACTTTCAGGAATGCATTCCATAAACGTAAACAAACAACAAGTTATGTTAGTGCTGATCATTGTACACAGAAGAGAAGGACTGACCATATGTCTATGCCTCAGACTGATAGATTAGAGATGGGAAGTGGATCGAGTTCTTCGGGTGTGGTGCTGATAATATGCGAGCCGCGGTGGGGCCAGTACCACCATCGGTCCCATGAGAGTTGGGTTTTGGAACTGTCAAGGGTTGTCCCAATCCTTGACAGTTAGACGCCTAGAAGAGATACAACGGTTGTATTTCTTGAACTTGTTGTTCTTAGTGGAGACGAAACAAACTGATGACTATGTTAGAGATCTTGGAGTGAATTTGGGGTTTTCTGATATGTGTATTGTATCTCCTAGAGGTTTAAGTGGTGGCTTGGTAGTTATGTGGAAAGACCATGTTTTCTGTTGTTGTTAATTCCTATGATGTAAGGCTTGTAGATCTTCATATCGAATATAATTCTTTCAACTTCTACTTGTCTTGCATCTATGGTCATCCTATCCCAAGTGAACGTCATCACTTACGCAAAAAAACTTCAAAGAATTGCGGTAAACAGAACGGGTCTGTGGATGATGTGCGGTGACTTTAACGAAATTTTAAAACCTGAGGAAAAGAAAGGTGGTCGTTTGAGAACACCGAACAGTTTTAGAAATATTAAAGATATGGTCAACTGTTGTAACATGAAGGATTTACGGTGAAAGGGCAACCCTTTCACTTGGGTAGGCAAACGGCACAAAGAAACCATTGAGTCTTGTCTCGATAGAGTATTTACAAACTCTGATTGGCAAGCTATGTACCCAGCATCAGAATCAGAGTTTCTTACACTTGCAGGATGATATCACGCACCAGTTATAATCGATATCGCTGAAGAGTTTTTGGCTAAAGTCAGTTTCGGTATGATAAGCGCTATAGTAATGATGAGCAGTTTATTGCAGTAGTAAAGAGGGGTTGGCATAAGGGTCGTCTTACTTTTTCTAATGGTCTACATCATAAAATTGTCCATTATCGCAAAGAATTATCTTTTTGGAAGCAAACGTCAAAGCGGAATTCGTTGGAACAAATTCAATATTTAAAGTATCAACTCGACAAAGCTGAACGTTTTCATACCACTCCTCTATCCTTGGTTCATAAGTTGCGTAAGGATCTTAACAATGCCTATAGAGCTGAGAAGGAATTCTGGAAATTAAATAGCCGCAATAATTGGCTCCGTCTTGGTGATCGTAATACTAAATACTTTCAGGATGTTACAAAAATAAGAAAATCTCGAAATAGGATCAACTCTATTTTCGATGAACATGGTATGGAGCATTTTCGTGACGATGCAATTGGTTTAGTAGCTGACTCTTATTTTAAACAGCTTTGTACTTCGTCACAATATACTGATATTGACGAGATCATCAATGGTATTGATGGTAAGGTCAGTTGTGAAATGAATCAAAACTTACTTCGTCCGGTCAATGATCTGGAAATAAAGGAAGCTGTGTTTTCTATTGGGGCAGATCGTGCACCGGGTTATGATGGATTCACGGCTGCGTTTTATCACCAATTTCGGGGTGTAGTTGGTCACGATGTTTGCACAATGGTTCATTCTTTTTTCGAATCAGGAGATATCGATAACAACATAAATAAAACTCAGCTTTGCCTCATTTAAAAGATTATTAACCCAAAGGAAATGGGAGATTATCGCCCGATTAGTTTGTGTACTGTCACTTACAAGATTATTTCTAAGATTTTGGTGATGAGGTTGAAACAGTGCTTGGGTCTAGTTATTTCTAAATATCAAGCTGCTTTTGTACCACGGCGTCATATATCGGATAATGTATTAGTAGCCCATGAGCTTTTGCACGCTCTTAAATCAAAAAAGGAGTGCCAAAGTGCTTATCTAGGACTGACATTAGTAAAGCTTATGACCGTGTGGAGTGGATTTTTTTGGAACGGGTTATGTTAAAGTTGGGAGTTGGTCAGCGTTGGGTTAACTGGATAATGACTTGTGTGCGCTCGGTATCCTATGAGGTTCTAATCAATGGCTCTCCTTACGGACAAATTTATCCGACACGAGGGCTTCGTCAAGGTTACCCTTTATCACCTTATTTATTTTTATTTTGCGCCAAGGTTCTTACTCAATTGTTAAAAAAGGCGGAACTTCGAACCGAATTCCATGGCATTCAACTAACAAGAAAGTGCCTCGCGGTTTCTCATTTATTCTTTGCCGACGACTCTCTTTTTTCTGTCGCTCCAATGCTTCTGATTGTGAGTTTATGGTTAAGTTATTCAAAACTTACGAAGAGGCTTTTGGACAGAAAATTAATCTTGCCAAGTCTTTAGTCATCTTTGGAATGAAAACTCCGGAACAGAAATGTCAACGCCTTAAAAACATTTTAGGAATTACTAAAATTGGCGGTGGAGGTAAATATTTAGGACTCCCCGAACAATTTGGTCGAAAGAAAGTTGAGTTGTTTGATCATATTGTTAAGAGGGTTATAGAGAGAACTGAAGGCTTGGCTGCTCGGTTTTTATCTCCTGCCGGAAAAGAGATTTTAATCAAATCTATAGCTTTGGCGCTGCCTGTTTACGCAATGAGTTGTTTTCTCTTACCGTCTACCATTTGTGATTAAATAAATAGTGTTATCTCTGATTTTTGGTGGGGCAAAGAAAATGGTAAAAGGAAAATTCATTGGGTTTCTTAGAATAGAATGGAATTGCCAAAGAAAGAAGGTGGGATTGGATTTCGAGATTTGCACAATTTTAATGAAGCTTTACTAGCGAAACAAGCTTGGCGTGTTCTCCGCAATTCAAATAGTCTTCTTGCTCGTTTGTATAAGGGTTTGTACCATCCAACATCCCCATATCTCCACGCTACAACGGGTCATTATGCTTCTTATGGTTGGAGATCAATACAATTTGGGAAAAGATTATTACAACATGGGCTCCGAGTAAGACTTGGTAATGGGAAGGATACAAAAGTATGGGCAGATCCATGGCTTCTGACGATACCACCGCGGCCTGCTCATTGACTGATACTTGATTCAACAATGACAGTTTCTGATCTTTGGCTAGACAATCAACGAGCTTGGGATCCTTCTGTTTTCGAAGGCGTTCTCAATCCCGAGGATCAAGCCCTAGCTTTAGAGCTATATTTGTCAAAATATGCTACACATGACACTTATGAATGGATGTATACTTCTAGTGCTCAGTACACGGTCCGGTCCGGTTATTGGGTTGCTACACATATTGACATTCTCGACGAAGATGTCATTATGCCCCCTACTGGATCAGTCACGCTAAAACAAGACATTTAGAAGCTCAATATCGCTCCAAAAATTAAACACTTCCTATGGCGATGTCTCTCTGGGGCTTTACCAACTTATTCACAGCTTTGTTCAAGATCTATTCAGATGGATCCTCTATGTCAACGTTGTTGTATGGAGGATGAAACTATAAATCATCTGCTATTTACATGTCTGGTTGCTCACATGATATGGAGGTTGTTGCAAACACGATTTGGTTGGAATATTTGCTTCACCAACAATCTTGAGGATAATATTCAAAAGCTTTTAAGTATGCAGGATAAGTCCTCTTCATCCTCGACTTCGGAGATCAATATACTCCCACTATGGATAATGTGGCGAATTTGGAAGTCAATAAATGACTTTATTTTCCAGAAGAAAAACAGAGGACCAGCGTGTGAATTCAATAAATGTGTTCAGGAAGCTACATAATGGATCATGGCTTTCCAAGATCCGGAGTTACCGCGGTGTAATGAGGTTTTCTCACGACATAGCAGACATGTGGATCGATGCGAATAGTGGTGTCCACCTCCTACAGATTGGATTAAATGTAATTTTGATAGTGGATATTCACCGGAGCTTTCATTCATGAACACAGGTTGGGTAGTTCGGGATTCATCCAGAAAATTTATTATGGTAGGTAGTGCTAAACTACCACGAGCATCATCGGCCTTACAAGCTGAACCTTTGGGATTCTTACATGTTCGTCAAGCAATATGGGCAAAAGGGTTTCGTTATATATGGTTTGAAAGCGATAATACGGAGCTTGTTGAGTTAATTAATACAAGTGGCAATCATATCAAATTGGTTACTAGATATCGAGACTACCATTTTCATCATTGGGATTCATTAACCGAGAACAAAACTCGGCGGCAGATCAACTTGCGAAGAAAGCAATTTCCTCTACCTCTCTGTTTAACTATTTTTCCATTCCCCCTAACTGGTTATATTGTTATTTGTATCCACCATTCACAATATAAATAGCTAACGAAAGTCGTTATAAAAAATAGAAATCAATTATAAAAAAAATTCAACCTATTTAATAACTAAATTTAAATGTGATGGGGTGTTTTTGGTCATTTTTTCCTTAAAACTTAAAAATAAAGTCTTACTTTTTCCTAAAACGGTATAAATCCGTACGAATTCGCAACGTCAGTCACTCCCACGCTTTTCTTCTCCCTTCCTATCAAACAGAAACATCTCTCTCTCTCTCTCTCTCACTTCGTCGTCTTCTTCTTATTCAAACGAAAGGGTTTCAGGGTTTAATCGACGGCTTGTCCATTCAACATTCCGATCACGGTGCGTTCCTTTTTATTCTCTTTTGAGGATTTTATGCTCTGAAATTTGTTCATCTGTTGAGAAAATGATGAAAAATTGGAAGTAAATCGGAAGCTGAGTCTATAGATTTATGGTTTCTACTTCTTCCATGAGTTTTTTCCTTGATTATGTAGCTTAGTAGCTATAATGTTATTGGTAAACATCCTTCTTCCTTTTTTTTGTATGAATGTTAAATTTTATTCACCCAAAAAATTTTGTTACATTATATGCATCCTTTGGCTGAGATTTAAGGTTTTAAATTCTAAAACAATTTGAAAAAAATAGCTGAAAAAAACGTCCTACTTTTTTAGTATCTTCGTTGCTTTGTTTTGGGTAATTTCTCTGGAGATAATCTCGGGATGTGTCCGAGAAAATGCTGGAAAATTTTGTGAAGATTTGATTAATATATAGATTGGTGTTCAGCTGTATTGTTTCTTGGTTTGGGATTATAAAGATTTTATGTTCGTTTAGTAGCTGAATCTGTAAAACTTGATGTTTTCTTTTTCAGCTATCTAATGGAGTGGTCAGAAGAAGAAGAAGGCGAGATTCTACCTGATTCTATTGATGAGTACTATTTTGTTGATCAGAGTGACATACCTGTCAAGTTTTGTGTTGTTCCGCTCAAATGGCACAGCGTAGATTCGGCTGATAGCTCGGCGATGCGTGTGTATTTGCGTGGCAATACTGATTGTGGAGACCAGTCGTTTTGTAAGCTTGTCGAAGGGTGGAATTTTGATCTTTCTGTTGATGAATATCCCAAGATTGAGGTGCTTCTACATGGCATGCACTGGATAACTTTACAAAGACCAAGAAAGAGTTATGAAACTTTAATTAGAACAACTCTGGTCAGTCTTCAGTTTCTTCAGTTTGTCAAAAGGAATCCGGATGCATCGAGGGATGATGTGTGGAATAGTTTACAGAAAGTGAATGGGTATGCTTAGATGTTTATTCAGTTTATCTTGATGTGTTTTCTTTTTATGTTGTCTTTGGATCTTGTTTGCTGTTCACTCAGGATCCAGCCTTCAGAGGATGACTTATCAGATCATGTTTCTTTGCTGTGTGAAGCTATGAAAAGGGATGAGGATTTAACAAAATCAAAGGTCTGCTTTCTCTTTGGTCTTTCTTACCTTCGTTGGAAAGGTTTTAATTGGGTTGACTTATTTATTTCTTAGTAGTTAAACATTTTCTGGTGTATTTGGTTCTAATGGAAGCATGATTTAAAGACTTAAACATATGCCGGAGTCTGATTCCTTAACTGTAAGTCTTGTTGTAATATTTCTGGATTTGAACACACATCAAAACATTTGCTTTGTCTTTGGTCCTAGGGCAAAGAGATATTTCATTTCGGTTTTGACTTTGTTGGTTCCAGATTTGAGAATCTGCTTTAATTGAATAGCTATTCAAGAATTCAGAATACAGATCAGTTTAGAAGGAACCAAATTAATCAGAAAAGCAACTTTCATTTGTATATTTCTTTCAGATATTTACCGCTTCTCCTGGATAATTCTGCAGTGTTTGCTTACTTATCTGGAGAAGACTTCACAAACAATACCTGTAGAAGTGGTAAGACCTAGTTAGAAGTGGTTCCCTTGTTCTCTGCCGCCTTTCTTGCTCTCCTTCTACTGAGTTTAATTCTTTTTTTTTCATAAGGAACTTCCAGCGCACCATCAACAAGATGCTCAGACACCAATGGAACAGAACTTCATTGTTGATGATATGATAGATGAGGAAAACAGCAGCGATGATGATTCTGAGACGAACCTGCAGTTTGATCCAGTCTGTTCTATTTGTGACAATGGTGGTTATGTTCTGTGGTATGCCAAGCTTCATAATTTCTAAAGATTGATGTTATTTCTAGAGCTCCACAATTTTATCTAATCTCCTTGTTTTGAACTCAGTTGTGAAGGAAGTTGCTTGAGATCTTTCCATCCAACCATAGCTGATGGAATTGAGACACAGTGCGAATCGCTAGGATTCACTGATAAGACTCAAATTCATGTACTGTGAATCGGCTTGTGAGTTTCTCTTTAATATGCTATTATGGTGAGGCTCCATGCTGAAGTTGGTTTGCTACATATGTAGGCACTCGGGACCTATTTGTGTAACAACTGTCTTTATAAACAGCACCAGTGCTATGCTTGTGGCGAACTGGGATCCTCTGATGAAAATTCCTCTCAACAGGTATTATATACTTGCACAATATCACTGGTCTGGATACTTGGTGAATTTAGCTGTATTGAGTACTTGAAATCCGTCCAACTGTTTTCTGCTTTGAAGGTCTTCCCTTGTTCTGCGTCAAATTGTGGTAATTTCTACCATCCAAAATGTGTTGCAAGACTTCTCTGTGCCGATGATCAAATCAAATCAGAAGAACTTCAAGCCAAAATTGCTGCTAGAGACTACTTTGCCTGTCCTCTACACATATGTAAAGTCTGTAACATAAGTGAAGACAAGAATCAATATGCGTTGCATTTTGCTGTATGCAGACGTTGCCCAACAGCTTATCATAGAAAATGTTTACCTAGGTAAACTGTTTTTCATTTCACCTTTTCCTTAAGCTCCTGTTCATATATATTAGCTTCAGATCTTTGTTTTCTTCATTTTGTATTCAGGGAGATAACTTCTGTACTCAACTCTGACGATGACACATTGCAAAGAGCTTGGGAAAGACTGCTTCCCTACAACCGCATTCTTATATATTGTTTGTAAGTTTTTGAATGTTCTAATCGCTTTTGAGTGCATTTTAAAGTAGAGGTTTCTGTTATGATCTGCATAATGTATGGCTTTTAATAAATTTTTGAACAGGGCCCATGAGATAGAAGGTCATATTCTTACTCCACCTAGAGACCACTTAATTTTTCCTGATATATCTGGACAAAGAAGAACACGAAGTCACGGGCTAGCATGGTTCAAAGAGGATGTTCCGAAAAGGGAGACGGATCCGAAGCATCATGAGGGTCCGTTTAATCGTCTTGGTATTAGTGACCATTATAAGAAACCAACGAAAGATATTAGTTTTCAGGATGTGGAACAGAGGTGATGTTCTTGTTGTCCACTATACAGAAATTGTTACATTATTAATAGTTTTAACTAATCATTTTATTTTTCGGATAAGACAGGGTGATGGGTATAATCGACGAAGTGGAATCCTCGTTTGACTTTGATGAGTTCGTTAAGTCTCGTAGTCCAACCCATATAAAATCCTACCACTCAGGAAATGATATCAGTAAGAACATCACAACAGGATTGGTTCAGACTCATGTCAATGTATGCCACTGCAATTGCGGTTTGTTTATGAAACATAGATATGTAATTTGACTAGCAGCGTTATCTCCCTGAATCTTAACAACTGTTCTACAGGCCGCTCGAGCTGCCTTAAAGATGTTTGAAGATGGGCGTGACAGAGATGCAAAAGCTATATTTGATCCAGATATCCTACTCGAACTCATGAAGCATAAGGTTATAACTTATATTTCGTTATCGTAATCTTTTTATCACCTAAAGTATACTGGAAGATTGTATGTCATTCTATGAGAATCACTAAGCTTTTAGGTGAGGAGATTCCTACACGTGAAAGAATTTCCATTAAGGGAAAAGGTTGCACAATATAAAACATTCTTGTTTTTGATAAACTGCAGAGGAAGCTAGAAATTTATCTTTCGCCTTTTCTCCATGGTATGCGCTACACATCGTTTGGTCGTCATTTCACAAACCTAGAGAAGCTTAAAGAGGTGAATTTTTTTTATCTATTGATTTCTTAACTCATGTTTACCGTGATCCATCAAAGTCTACTGGTTTAGTGATGATTAGGAGAAATCATTTTAATAGAAATTAATAATGCAGATTGTAGAGAGGCTCCACTGGTTTGTTGAAAATGGCGATACGGTAAATGTGCTAATAATTCCTTAACCAATACCTCTGCTATTGGATACATTATCAAATATAACATTCTCGATAAACTCACGGAGGTTTCAGGTAGTCGACTTTGGATGTGGCTCTAATGACTTCAGTTGTTTGATGAAAGAAAAGCTTATGAAAACAGGGAAAACATGCTTCTTTAAAAACTTTGATCTCATTCCACCTAAGGTATAGCACCTAATCTTATGCTTGTCTGTTTGAAGCTTTTTCTAAAACATGACGTTCCCATGGCAGAACAACTTCAACTTTGAGAAGAGAGATTGGCTGAGCGTGAATGCAGAAGAGTTACCTGATGGCTCTCAATTGGTAAGAAAGTAAATGTAATCCTAAAGTTGAGATGCATATGTTGAATCCACTGACTGAGTTATCTTTTTGTCTTGGATAAAAACAGATAATAGGATTGAACCCGCCTTTCGGTCACAAAGCCAGTCTTGCTAACAATTTCATCATCAAGGCCCTCGAGTTTAAACCGAAGATTTTAATCCTCATCGTACCAAGGGAAACAAAAAGGTATATATATAGCAAATACACAGTCTCATTCAATGACAAACATTTCATAACTCTGGATTCGTCTACATTCAGGGTCAATTTGATTGCTGATTATGAGTTGATTTGGGAGGACAGAAATTTACTTTCTGGCATGGTACGTACGTTTACAGATGACTCTAACTCTCATTTATTTTATGAATAGCTTTTAGTCAAACTCTTTTTTTCTTTCTTTGTAGTCGTTCTACTTGCCCGGGTCGGTAGATGTGAATAATAAAACGATAGAGCAGTGGAACAATATACCGCCACCTCTTTACCTTTGGAGCCGAAGGGATTGGAGTAGAAGCCACAAGACTAGAGCACTTCAACAGGGTCACATAACGCAAATGCATCACTCCACCTACAACGAGAATTTTCACCACGCAGAGATCCCTCAAGGTGATGCTGATAACGGTATGGTACAAGACATGGAGATATCCCCTACCTGAATATACGACTAACTTCTCGTAGTGCGAGAAAAGAAACATTACCACATCTTTAGCTTTTGAAAAATATTTATGAGATCTATGAAACTAGTATGGAACGATGAGCACATATTTTCAAATCTTTGTATTTATCATCTCAGCAAAGGAAGATGGGGCCAAATTTGTCATGGAGTCACAGCCCCGGCCCAAACATTCGAGAAGCCTTAGGGCGACTTATAAGAAAGGGCCTTTTCAAACACGTTGAAAAAACAAAATTCTTCGTATTTAATTAAACTTTGAGCTTCATGTCTTCAGCTTCAGTACTCCTTTCATGCGCAATATATCATGCCTCCTTCTCTAGTTGGATCTAGAAAAACAAAAAAAACAGAATCCAATAGTTATTCCGAAACAACGAAACGATTTTTACGAACTTTATTCGACGCAAAATCATGAATGACACTTTCAAAATCGATGCTTTCTAACAAATTCTTTTCAATGCATAGAATGGCTAGACCATTCAACCTTTGTTGAGACATAGAGGATCTCATATAATTTTTCAACAACTTTAGTTTAGAGAAACTTCTCTCGGCCGATGCTACCGTCACAGGTGTTGTTAGTAAGATACGATAAGCAATTGAAACATTTGGATAACAACCTATATTTTCAATAAATTCAAGCACTTCACTAGGTGTCATTGCCACTTCGGATAAATTCATTTGTAAAACTTTTAGTTCGGAAAAAAAAATCATTTAAATCAACATCCGAGATGCTACCATGAGAATATACTTTGTGAAAGTTAATGCAATGCTCTTTTAATTCATTTTCATCAAGTGACTTTAATTTCAATGAATCAAACAAAAATCCGAAGATACTTTTAAAAGTAGTCATTTGTTCAAATCTCTTTTTTATCGAAGAAATTGCCATATCCACAACAACAATAAAATAATTAACTCTAAAATCATCTTCAACCGATAATGCTTCTTCATCATGATTATCCTCATCAAATTGTTTTTTTCTAAAGACACGACGTCTACTTGGAAATATAGGATCAACATTCATATCATTAGCAAGACCTTGAGCTACTTTCAAACAAGAACTAAATCCTTCATCTCTATATTTTTCAAAATATAACATTATACCTTCTAATTGTTTTATAGCACTATCAATGCATATAGATTTGGATTGTAAGCTCTTGCTTACCGTATTCATAACAAACAAAATTTCATACCAAATAGTCATACCAAGTAAAAACTCAAAATTCTCAAGTGAATTCACTAAACTTTCGGTTTCACTTTTTGTTATGGCATCATCACATGATTCATATAATTCAAGTAAAGCTAATCGCACTTGAGGAGCTTGAAACCTAATAGCTTTAACACTTTTTATTCTACTTTCCCAACGAGTGTTAGAAAAAGATTTCATAGTCAAGTAAGGAACATGATCAAGCAAAATCTTCCATCTTTTTGTAGAGCTAGAAAATAATACATATATACGTTGCAATGCTCCAAAAAATGAAATAGCTTTCACACAAGAATGAGCCATATCACTAACCACAAGATTAAGACTATGACAAGCACAAGGCATATATAATGCTTTTGGGTTAATGTCAAGCAATCTCTTTTGAACCCCTTGATGCTTTCCTTTCATGTTAGAACCATTGTCATAACCTTGACCTCTCACATTATCAACATCAAGATCTAAAGATTTTAGTGCATCAATTATTCTTTCAAAAAGAGCTAATCCGGATGTATCATCTACAATAAGAAACTCTAAAAAGTACTCTTCTATTTTCACTTTTTTATCTAACATCCTTACGCACCGAACTATTAAAGTCATTTGTTCTTGATGGCTCACATCCGGAGTACAATCAAGAATGATGGAAAAATATTTGGCTTCTCTAATGACTTTCACTATAGAAACTTGAACTTTATGAGCTAAAAGAGAAATCAATTCATTTTGAATTTTATGACCAAGATAATGATTATGTATTTCACGAGTATGAATGCGCCTAATATGATCTTGCATTACTATATCAAATTCAGCTATAGATTCAATCATGCCTAAGAAATTACCATTACTACTTTGGTAAAGTTTTTCATTTGACCCACGAAAAGCTAAATTTTGTTTAGCAAGACACTTCACAACCGCAATAATTCGAATCAAAACTAACCTCCACCGTTCTTTCTCTTTTAAAATTTCTTTTTGTAATTCATTATCGATAGTTTTATTTTTCTCAAATCTAACATGCACCTCATTCCAAGTTTTCATGTTAGCCATATGTTCTCTACTTTTCTCATGATTTTTAAGTCTCTCACTAAGATGCTTCCAATCATTTAATCCATCATTTGCTAAACCATGTAAGTTACCACGAGATTTAAACAACTTGCAACAAAAACAATAAACTCTATTCACATGCTTCGAATAAACTAACCATTTTCTATCACAAGTTTCTCCATTACTCAATTTTCTAGAATAATAATCATATGAGAAATGCCTATAGTTCTTATCAAGAGGAAAAACTAAATTTAATTCTCTTTTAGGCCCACCTTTAAGTAATATGTCTCTCATTTTATTATCAAGATTTTCCCAATATCTAGGATCAAAAATATCAAAACGCAAATTTGACACATTATTATGCTCATTCAATCTAATAGGATCATTATCAACACTCAAACACAAATTTTCTTGTTCATGAACATTCAAAGTTTCACGTATAGATGCATTTTGAACATTATCATGCTCACTCAATTGACTAGGACCATCATCAATACCATTCACATTTTCAGGTTTTTGAGAAACATTAACACCTACTTTTTTAACAAATTTATCTAAAGCACCTCTTTGAGATTGAATAAATAACTCATCACTTTTTCTTTTTTTTCTTTTATCATTTCCAGACAAAACCATGATCAAAGTTAATTTAAATTGAAGAATATCACCTGGATAAATAAAGGTGATGACGATTGCAGGTGACAAGCAATTTGACGATGCCGAAACAAAGCAAAGGCACACCTACAACAAAATTAAACAATTCATAACTCATAAGAAACACAATCACTAAGCAATATAAGAATTTAGTAGAAGATACTTCACAAAGAAATATTAAATTACTCAAACAAATCTAAATTTTATAAATCAAACAAAAGAAAACTTACTCTGAAATTTAGCAAATCTGAATTCTGAATCTCCAATCTGAATTTTCGCAAATCTCTCGTATCAATGGTTTAATATGGTATGAGAAAATTTTTAACGAAAAAAAAATCAGAAGGAAAGAAAGAATTTTGTGTAACAAAGACCAAAGAAATTTGTAACCGTTGCGTTGCAGAAATGGAGAAGAAAGGAGCAGGAAAGCAGGCCGAAAAAAAAAAATGGACCAGCTGGAAAGTGGAAAAGAGATTAGTAAAAGTACAATAAGTTAATTATTTTTTTAATCTTAAAAACAATTGCCGACAACATAAAACGGGAAAATATATTTTGGGCCTTTTTTATTGGTGGGCTTAGGGCGATCGGACTTCCGCCCCACCTGTTTGGGCCGGGGCTCAGTCACTGCTGGTTCCTACTTCTTCCTCTGTTTTTAAGGTAGCGTAAACTTAGCCAATTTTTTAAGTTTGATGAATGCTGAGTAGCCAATTGTTCTTCATGAGTAAACTTAGTTCTTCATAATGCTGAGTAGCCACCTTTAATTTTCTAGTTAACGACACAACAATGCTGACGGTTGTTTTATTGCAGCGTCTTGAAACAATGTAATATTGAGCTGCATTATGTGCGTACTTCTTAAAAATACTTAACAATAAACAAATATGAACTTCAACAATATAAACTTTATTAGAACTTAAAAAAAGAAAGAAAGAAAGAAAGAACTAGTTTTAGTGATTACCTCATAGACTAAGGGGGTGTTATTGGTTTGTGTATTTAGAGAGAGTTATAAAGATTTATATGTTGTTAAGATTCTAATGTTATTCAATTAAGATTTTCCAAAACTCTATTAAAGTTTGGTGTTATTGGTTTATGTATTTGTAGAAAGTACTCTAAAATCTTTATAAATCTAGAGTTATTGGACTCATGGATTTATAAAGTCAATAAAAGTCTTATGTTATTCAACTTTTATGAAAGAATCTCATTTTGTCATTGAATTAAAATATTATGTTATTGGTTTATGGATTCTACATATTTGCTTTACAAAATCTAATCATCCAAAGTATAGTGCTTTGATAAGATATTCTCAAAATTATGCAGCTATTGAATAGATGTGTAGTAATGATGGGGGTGAAGATTCATGTTCGTGTTGCCGAGGTTCTTAGCAGATATGGGCATTTACATCGGATCTAGTCATTATTTGGTTGATATGCTCCTTCATGAAATACACCCGCCAAATGTATATAAAGAAACTCCTATACCAGTTTTCGTGGCTCACAGCTATGTGACAGGATCCACTTGTTATGAAGGCTGATTGGAAAACCTTACAGCTAGTGAGATTCAGCGACAAGTACTTGCTTTATCCATATCATTGTTGCTGGCTCATCCTGCTTTATAGTTTCTCTTTGTTTAGAATGTAAGCTTTTCAATGGTTAAGTTTTGTAACTTTTGCAAGGGTCGACGTAAAAATTTTTGTATTTTATAGTTTTCATCTGGCTACTAGAGCCTACGTTTAATACTTGGTAAATCATACCACAATATCAAATGGCCTATTGTTGATAAAAATCAGTTAATGATAAAAAGTCGAGGAGGGAATCAGTTAACAACGACTAATAGTGGCAACTCTCTCTATAAAGAGAGGATCAGAAGCATTTCTTCCTTTGAATGTGAGAACTAGGGATGTTATGGTGGGTTTATAAACCCATTTAATAAATGTCAAAAACGTGATTCCACAATTTTTTCGCCAAAAACGTGTTTTCACAAATTTTTCGCCAAAAACATGATTCCATAATTTTTTCAAAAAAAACAACATATTGTGTAATGGGTTGGATTATCCATTTTGACACCCCTAACTCTTTATTTATTTATTATTTCTTGAAATTATTTTTTGTAATACTTAGATGTAATATATACTTTGACACCTCAAACTAATTATGTTATATACTTAGATGTAATATTCATTGATAGTATTGTATAAAGATAACTCTATTATTTTGAAAGAATGGAATACGTGATTTACTAATTGTGCAAGTTTTCGGACCCATCTCCATATTTCCTTTAATATTTTCGTAATTAATCAAATTAACACATTTACAAAAATAAAAATTAACTTTACAAGAAAAGGTGGCTATTTCATACTACCATATTAGTCGGAAAGTAGTCGGAAAATAGACATTCCGACGATCTTTAGACTAATTTGTGGTCGTCGGAAAAGGCTGGTCGAAAAATGAGATGGTCGAAAATTTCGTCAGAATTTTCTGACAAATGCGCTGGTCGGAAAACTCGTCGGAAAGGTTTGTCGGAAACTCATCGGAAACTTTCTGACTAAATTCCGACCACCGTGTCCGACGAGAAGAGTCGTCGGAGGATCGTCGGAAAAAATAAAAAATTATTTTCTTTTTTTGATAAAAAAAAATTAAAGTAGTTGGAAATTTTTCGGAAATTTCCATGTTTTATACAATTTTATTTTTTTATAAACAAAAATTTGAATTAATATTATGGGTTGACAAAAAAAATATAATTAATATTATGTTAAGAGAAAAAATATTAATGTTAGGATGTTTTGGGAAAGATTGTTTAGATTTTGTATGTTCAAGGAATATGCTTCTAATTATGTGTTGCAAAATAAATGCTTGTTGCATAATTTAAAATTCATTTATAGAAGATTTCCGAATACTTAGGATACTAATTAATATTAGATCTCTTAATGTTAAAATGACAATATTACCCATCAAATGCTTAAGGTATTGTTATAAAAGTAATGGCATTGCATTGTAATTACTTACAAAACAAAGGTGTATGTGAAAAAACTGTTGTAAAAATAATATAGTGATGGTTTGAAAAGAAAATAATTCACAGGATCGCGACTCCTGTTGTGTTTATCGACTCCAGATTTTGAAACGTGTCAAAAATAAATAAAAAAAAGAGAGTCAAAGATCTTATTATAAGAAAATTATATATAAAGATAATTAACTAACATTATTCAAAAAATAGAAATTCAATAAGGAAGTTATATAAATTACTAGTTCTTCAAAAAAAAAAAATTTCTATTGGTGAATGATTTTGTTTAAGCATTCTTAATATTTTATGATATATTTATTTTTATGGGTGATTTATTCAATTTTTCATATTTTCTATTTTGGTTTTTTGATTTTTTCTCATAAATTTTAAAATATGAAATTATAATTCCGCGTATTGCAGGACCTAATCTAGTCTCTTAATATATAAAGTATTATTATAAGAGTTGGTAACTCACAAGATCGCGACATGTGTCATGTTTATCGATTACAAATTCTGACACGTGTCAAAAAAAAAAAAGTCAAAGATCTTATTATAAAGAAACTATACAAAAAGATGATTACTATCATTATTCAGAAAATGGAAATTTTATAAAGAAATTGTAAAAAATACTATCCATAGATCTTTATCTTTATCAATACAAAGGGAATTCAAATCGTTCTCAATCGGTTTGAGTGAAGGTGTTTTTAAGGTGGTTTCTAAGGAGTCTTTCTTTTGTGGTTTCGCTCTCAAATAACAAGGAAGATAAATGCAAAATCTATCTAAGACCGAGAACAATTTATGCATACAAAGTAATACATCTCGTTATTCTATCGGTCCTATGATACAAACTGTATTTTCTGTCCCTTTGACACAATCTTTTTTTTCAAGCCCTTTTCAACCCCAAACCTCAACTTTCACGATCAAAGCCCTATTTATCTTTTGGTAACCTCCTAGGGAAGAATTGTTATTTTTAAGTTTTAGCTCTTTTTATATCTCTTTTCTAGTTTTTTTTTTTTCTTGTTCCCATATCTTTTCTTTTTTTTTCTCTTTCTTTCTTTTGGTTTCCTATTTTTATGGGGAACAACTTAATCTTTTGCACTTTATTTAGAGCATTTTTCTTATAAAATTTCATTCCCTAGAGACCTTTCTTTTAGGCTATTGATCCAACTTTGCTTTTCACACCCTTATCAATCTCTCCAAACCCCAATACCCAATCCAACCACTTATTTCTTTCATTCCTATCATAATCGCTAACCTTGTAATGTTCCAAGAGCTAGCTAAAACGAGAGGCATCCCTTTGTCAATCTCAATTTCTCAAGATTTCACAATCTATAGCACAAAATAACACAAGGCCTCACTCAACGATCAATCACAAGGTATGAAAGAAATGGCAAAGGTTAGGGGTAAGGGATCCATTCAAATTGATAGAATGGTCATTCAGGTTAGCATAAACATGGTAAAGTATTTAAGAAAAACCCGAATGATACACCATGAGAACGTATTTAAACTCTCTAAGCGAGAAGATTATATTCAAATTAACTCCAAGTTCATAGAGACGCTTTGAAGATCATGCAAGTTTCACAAAGGTAGGTGCTTTCGAAGTCTAAACGAGCTAAACATGGCGTTTCTAATTTTTCAAAGAAGTCAAATGCAACAAATAACAATGATCAAGGGCAATATCATCATTATCCCCTATGCATATGCAATGCAACCTAAATGCTACTAGACTCAATCCTAAAATCAAGAATGTAATGCAAAACTACATGATTTTTTTTTATGCAAATGAATGAATACATGAGACTCAAACATGCGAAAATGAAAATAAGAACACAAAACACCAAGTCAAAAGACACAAATCACTCTCCCAAAATTGAATTACACCGTCTCGGTGTAATAGAAGCCAAAGAGAAGGGGAAAACAAACAAGAAAATAGAAACTAAATGATATATACAATGGAAGAGGAGACCATACCGTGGCCCTAGCCTTGATCCTTAGGGAGTTGGAGATGAGGAGTTTTGTAACTCCTTAAGAGACCGGTTGAATTGGTGGAAAGAGCGGTGTTTGAATGACTTGAGTGTGTTCCACCATTGAAGTTGATGGTGATGACCCTTGAGAGGAGTTTTTGAAGCTTTTCTTGGTTACTTTAAAACTCGGGGTGAAGTTTGGCTTTAACACTTGCAAAGGGTTTTGAAGATCCCGTATACTTCACCTTGTATTTAATTTTGCGTGTCTTAAGGGGTGTAAGTTCATAGTGTTCGAAGATGAAACAAGGGTGGGAGGGTGGGATTCTTTCATCTCTCTCTCGTTCTTTTCAAGAACGTCCTTAGCTTTACCCAACTCCTTCGTTTTATCACTTCTTCTGTGCTCATCAAACATGGAGTGTAGACATTCACCATCCAAGATTTCTTCATCTAGCATTAGAGCCTCTCTATTCTTCATATTCACAACTTTGACCGCTTCTTGTTGATCCTTCAAATTCATAGGCTCTTCCTTGCTTTCCACTTCTTCATTAGTGATTGTTCCACAAAAAATTGTAGAGGAAGGTTTGATTGGATAAGAGACCTTGGCATTAACGTGGAAGAGTCACTCTTTTGTTGGGAAAGTCGATGTTCGCCCCGATGATGTCGAGAAAGGGAGTTCCTAGGATGAGAGGAAGCTTGTGGGTTTCTTTCATCTCCACTACCATCAAATCTGTTGGAACTATGCAATTGCCAACCTTGAGTGGGTAGCCTTCAATTATACCAAATAGAGATTTTGAAGAAGCGTCTCCAAACATGATGGAAGAGAAGTGTAGCTTCATATCATTGATCCCTAAGCTCTTTACCATTTCAAGTAATATCACATTCACGCTTGCACCCGAGTCGCATAAAACATCATCAATCTCCAAATCACCAAGAGAGAAAGTTATGGAGAATTTACCCGGATTTTCAACCTTGGGAATAGTCTTGGGTTCAAGTGGTTTTGTGCTTGGCGCTTCAAACACTTCCATAATCTCTTTAACTTTTTCTCGGTTTGCAAGTATGGCTTTTATGAACTCTTTGTATGTTGTCACTTGAGACAAATCATTGAGATAAGGCAATGGAGCTCCAACTCTATTCATATTGGCCTAGAAGCTTGAAGTATCTTCTTTTGAGCTTTAATAAGAACTCTACCGGGAAATAGAAGTGGAGGCTCATAAAGAGGAGACTCAAGGCTAGGGGTTTCCTTCTTTTCAATTTTATTTATCACCACATTCGGTTCCCTAACCTTTTCCTTATTACCCTTCTCAACTTTCACTTTTCTAGCAACCACCAACTCTTCAACCTTACAACCATGAAGAAGTCTAAAGATCTCCTCGATTACCTTTTCATTCTCATCAACCAATGGTACCTCACTTGGTAGGATCATGTTACAGTACTCCTTGGATTTAGCTTCGGATTTACCTAGTAATGTGCCCGGTTGTTTACTAAAAGAATATGCTCCTTGAGTCATTTAATGATCCATATGCTTCATCTTAGAGTTAAGGGCCTCAAACTTTGTTAAGCTAATTGTATGAGTAATCCACCTTATTGTGTATCTCAGCCATATTCTTCTTCATTTCAACGGTCCCACTAGCTTGCCCTACTAACAATTTTTGAAGCATTTCCTTCATATCAAATTCTTGAGGAGAAGGTTGAATAGAAGAACTTCCTTGGTTGGCGAATTGAGGCTTAGTTTGGAAGTTCCCTTGTTGAAAGACTTGTTGATATGCTCAAAATTAATACCCTAAAGTATCTAAGCAGTCGCTGTAATATTCTAGGGGTCGAACCACAAAGACTAAGAGAATCACACAATAGATTTCTAGAATCAAATCACGCTAAGCCAAATCAATCAAGCGAGAATATAAATATGTAGAATTAAAAGATGTAAAATCAATGGAGAGGATATAGGCCTAGGGTATTTCTCAGGAAATCAAGGAATGCAGACAAATCAATCAACAGGGTTCAGGCTAAGCACTGTTCTCGAACTCAAATCACTAAGATATAATTAACCAACTTCCGTTGCGAAAACTATCTAAGTCTAAATCCTAGAATTCCAAATTCCTTTGCAAATCCTAAAGATCTAAACCAGCTTTAATGTCCAAGTTTGATATGTTCACAAAATAATTAATTAAATCAAATTCCTTTGCAGATAATTATTTTGCTCACCCTAGGTTCTGTCAGGTTATCAATCTCACTTCCGTGAATAATCAACAATGCTAAAATCTAGATTCCAGATTCGTCAACCTAGAACTAGCTTTGAGAACAACCTATGGTGAAGAACTCAATTGATTATGAACCCTAACAGATCAATCTATCTAACAAACCATGAAATCCTTAATGAGAAAACCCTAAACCTAAAAGGGATCTACTCAGACATGCAGAATGAAGCAAACAAAATGATTGAATAGATCATCAAATAAGAAATAACAATAGGGTTTGAAATCTTCTCTCTGGGAAGAGTTTCAGACTTGTCTCCCTAAAGAACCAAAGTAAAATAATAGATAGAATAAAGTGTAGCCTAAACAGTGGCTGAAAACCCTATTTTTAAGTCTAAAACACGTTTTGGCTTTCTTGTTAATAATAAAGTCTTCTGGGCCAAAAGCAGATTCTTCTAAGTCGTAGAAAGTCGCGTTTTCCTTTCTGCAGTCGGCATCGATCGATACCAGCTGGTATCGGTCGATACCAGGACATTTCTGATGTTCGCCAGACTGGACTGTCTTCACGAAAACTGGCATAACTTTTGATCGCACCGTTGGAATTGCTTCAAACCACTTCCAAATGAAATCTAATCCATTGATCTATCTTGTGTCCAAATCTGAGCTCAATCCATCGGTGGGAACGTCTTCAACGAATGCCACAAAGCTCCAGAATGCTCTAAAAACTCTAATTAAGCTCCAAACATGCTAAAACCTGAAAAGACTCTAAAAGACTCCAAAACAATAGAAAGACTCGATAAAAAGGACTTATATCATGGTCTAAATGGGTAAAAACCATGATATATCAACTCCCCCAGACTTAGCCTTTGCTTGCCCTTAAGCAAACAGAAAACCAAACGGAGAAAGAGGTTTGAAAACGCGGAGACTCACCTGTTCCTGAAACACTGCAATGATCCTTCTTCCTAATATCTTCTCATTACTTTACCAGTCCCAGATCTAACCACCATGTACTTCTCCGTAGACTTTCGTAGTTTTCCCAGAACCCACACATAGTATCACAGCTTCATCCATAAAAACTATCATTGCCTGTTTCATCGCTGTAATCAATATCCAGGAACTTCCAGATTCTTTCCCAAACAATATCATGATATATCACTTGTCCTTGAGGCTTCATAGGGGGATAAGAAAGATCTTGTTGGTTCCCAATATTAGTGCTTTGATAAGAGAGATTATGATGATTACGATAATGTGGGTTGTAACCTCCTTGATAACCACCAACAAAGTTCACCTCACATTGACCCTCTTGATAAGCTTCAATACCAATCTCTTGATGTCCTTGGTTTCCAAAAATTTCTCCTACATAATTAATCGGTTTTTGAGTATCTTGCAAGACCTTATACCATCTTCTCATTCAAAGCCTTCATGTCTTTCCTTCTTTGCTCCACATAATTACCACACCCCCTTGGACCTCTATCATAGTCTTCACCGTAGTTTCCATTGCTTTGAACTAGATTCTCTACAAGGGACATCCCTTCTTCAACATCTTTACCCAAGAAGTTTCTGTTACTTGTCGTGTCGAAAAGCATTCGAAACTTGGGTATAACTCCTCTATACAAGGTACTTAAAAGTGATGCATTAGAGAACCCATGATGAGGGCACTTGGTGGTGTAACCCTTAAAGCGCTCCTAAACTTCACTAAAGCTTTCATCATTCTTTTGAGCAAAGCTTGAGATCTCATTCCTGAACCTAGCGGTTCTTAATGTAGAGAAGAACTTGGTTAAGAAAGCTTTCTACACTCATCCCATGAGTTGATGGAGTTACTACGAAGGTTCTTCTCCTATTGATTTGCTTTATCCCCAAGAGAGAATGGGAACAGGCGAAGCTTGAAAGCGTCTTCCGAAATGCCATTTATCTTCATTGTGCCGCATAACATATTAAACTGGTCTAGATGGTCCAATGGATCCTCCATTGGTAGATGCGGAGGCCTAATACCATTGCGGTTCCCATGCACATTTGGTGCATCATAAGCTTTGTTCACCCTAGCGGGTCTAGGTCCCAGGTGAGGAACTTTCTCACCGTCATCTCCTTGACTGTTTTGATTGTGGTCTTGGTTCCCACCACCAACGTGTGGATCTTGGTTCATCATACCCAACCGCTCTAGATGTTCTAACCGTTCTCTTTCTGTCTTGCTCTAGCTTTTTCTCTTTCCAATCGGTGAATGTCACCCACGAAATCGACTAAATTACCTTGACCGTGGCTTCACAAGTTTATAACCCTAGAATCAAAGAGAAACCCAATCCAAGACGATCAAATATCAAAGAAAGTAAAGACTTAGTCTCAAGTAGATTTCAAATCCTAATGGCTAATTGCTATTCCCCGGCAACGGCTCCAAAAACTTAATAGAGAAATATTTAGTTTCAAAACACAAGTTCTAATATTTATATTCCCAAATCACCCAATTGCACGTGCAAGCGTGTAGTAATTTAGGTGCCAAACCACAAGGAATAGAATTAACGCAATAGGAATACAAGTCTTTACTTAATCTAAGTAATTAAGCATTGAAGGGTTTAATTCTACAACCTAATTAATTCAAAAAAAGGACTAAGAAGCAAGGTAACCAAGCTATAATTAAGAAAAGTTACTAAACAAAGAAATCAAAAGACTAGAAACATGCAAACCTTAAAGACTAACCAGATTTAAAAGCAAACAAGACGGAAAACTACTAATCAAAGCTAAACAGTTTTTAAACTTTGATTAAGCAAGCAAATCCTTGGGTAAGGTAATTGATTAAGGCAAGCCAAACTGATCCATGATGCTTATTCAACCTACAATTGCTAATCCTTAGGTCTTAGAACACTAAGCTAGACTAATCCACTTCCATGCACTAATCCCTATACTAATCAAGTAATTAGCAAAGATTCTCATCCGTAATCACAAGACTAATATACATTAATAACAAGTCTAACTAACCACTTAGCACCCTAATCATCTATTCCCATAGGCTAGGCACACTAAGCATTCATTAGGTACATTCAAGCATTTTTTCAAACACCTTCCGGGCATGAAATCACCTATGATCTAGACTAACTTTATCAAGGCTAATCTAGCATTAAGAACACCTAATGAACAAGGATATTTAACAATCCAAACCTTAAACATCATGAATCAACCTAAACCTACCCTAAGCTACCATACCCAAAGATCCTTTATGGAATTACTAACTAATCATGACATAAACACTAAGATCTACAAAGATAAGTGCTTAATCATGATGAAACTTGAAATACTTAAAGAAATTCAAGATGAAAATAAAGGAAATTGTATTAAAATTAAGAGATCATTTCAAGGTTCTTAATGTGGCTAAGAGAGTTCTAAAAACAAAGCATTCCCCTAAATATTAGGTAAAAAGAGTATAAATAGTAAGAAGGGTGAACCGGGTCAACCAGGAACAAACCGGGTTTTGACCTAGAAAATCTGGTTTTTTTATGTTCTGTAACGGCCAAATGCAGGCCGTTACGCTTGGCATTTACAGTTGGCCACTAGGACTATAACGGTTTGCTTTTGGCCGCTAGGATCTTTGGAATTCAACTTGATCCTCTTTTGCATCTGAACTTCCCTGCAACTCTGAGTCTTCTCATGTGGCCAACTCTTGCTCTCATTCTTCCCAAATCCATCATCAAGAGTCCAGTCCAAACTTCAAGAAACCTACGCAAACGGACCAATGCAATGCAAAATGCATGGAATATGCCTAAAGTCGTATAATGCAAGGAAATTATCCAAAAAGACTAAAACTTATGCAAAGGTGTTAAAACAATGCAAAAATTGATCTTAAATCTAACAAAAACAACCTAAAAACTATGCAAAAAACTCTAATATCAATCGTTAAAGCAACAGTCGATTTCTGGTGGGCTTCGAATTTTTCGTGGTACGAAGCTATGATTGTATTAACAATTTCGGACATGGCCTTGAAGGTGTTTTGTCCGGAAGAACAGCCCAAATCAGCCACTTTAATGTATTCAAGAATGTCTAAAGCCGTATAATGCAAAGAAATTATCCAAAAACACTAAAACTTATGCAAAGGTGTTAAACCAATGCAAGAATTGATTTTAAACCTAAGAAATACAACCTAAAAACTATGCAAAAAACACTAATATCAATCGTTAAAGCAACAGTCGATTTCTGGTGGGCTTCGAATTTTTCTTGGTACGAAGCTATGATCGTATTAACAATTTCGGACATGGACTTGAAGGTGTTTTTTCCGGAAGAATAGCCCAAATTAGCCACTTTAATGTATTCAAGAATGTCCAAATTTACTAATGTTTCTCTCATATTCTCTACAACCATCGTTTGTAAAACATTTCTTCTTTTTAATTTTTTTTAAGTTGTTTTTATTTAATATTATGAGGTTCTCATAAATATATATATATATATATATATATATATATATTACAATTTTTTCCATATGGTTATATCAAAAATATGAAAACAAAACATATGTACATACTTAGTTACACCCACCATAAGAAGGGTTACTTTAAATTTATTGTTGGAAGGGTACGTGTGATCCATAGATCTTTATCTTTTTCTTTATTTTAATGAAGAGATTAATTTATTAAATAAATATACATCGCCTATGTTTATTTTGGCTTACAACTAATCTTTTGTTTTTTTCCGTATATAGTGGAATTGAAATATCAGAAACAATATTAACAGAACAAGCAGAAAAATTGAAAGATAAATATCGTGGGGTCGAAAGAAATAACATTGTTTTCAACATGACAAGTATTCTTATCAAGGGTATCAATGTGCTATTCTTTTGTCAGCATCTTCTGAAACGAAGTTTTATTTGAATCGTGACTTTGATTCTGTTAGTAATTTATACTAAAAATTTTCCTAAAATATTAGTAAATATATGTTGTAGATTGTGATTGTGATCATAATTTTACTTTTAAAACTTTTCTAAAATTATATGGAAATAACAGGATTAACGAAAAAAATTATAATGGTATATCGTGTTATAAAGTACATAACAACGGTTTTATTTAAAAGTGTCATTTTTAATACATAGTATTTTTACGGAGGAATTTATTTTATTTTACAGTATTTTTGTTTTAGTTTTTTCACGAGTTTGAAAATGTTATATTTTAACACGCGTATACGTTGGACCTAATCTAGTTAATATAAAATAATTAGTAATTAATTTTGTAAAAAAGAACCACATCTAATTAAATGGGTATTGTAACTTTGGCAATATTAAATGGGTGAGGTTATATGGATGTAAAACTTAAATGGATTTATATGGGTTTAGGATTAAATAATGTGAGTTTAAATAGGGTGAATTAGCCCATATTAACATCTCTACTGAGAACCATGCGTCCGTTATGCATCACTTCTTCAGAACGCATTTTTAAGAATAAGGAAAAGTCCTTTTGAAACTGATCCAAGTAACTCTTGAACACATTTAGCAGGCAAGGACTTCTGATATACACGTTCTTCTTGTTATCCTCAGTCCCTTCAGGGACTTTAGAGAGCCAATGGATACTACAAGCTGAGTGAACAAAATGAAGATATTTGCTCTGGATAAGCCTCGAGTAAAAAGAACCGGGGACTCCCGAGATGAAGCACCATCCCTTATAATCCATCTTTAGCTTCTCTTGGAAAGAAGAGGCCCACATGAAGGTCATATTGAAATCATTCAATAGAGATCGTTCACGCAACAATTGATTTCTGGTGGGCTTCGATATCTTTTTCTTGGTACGAAGCTATGATCATGTTAAAGATTTCGGACATGGCCTTGAAAGTGTTTTGTCCGGAAGAACAGCCCAACTCAGCCACTTTAATGATTCAGGAAAGTCCAAATTTACTAATGTTTCTCTCATATTCTCTACCACCATCGTTTCTGCTTTAGAGAATACCGTTTTCTGCAAAGACAAAAAAAAAAAAACATATACAGATAGAATCTTGTATGTTCGTTGATTCAGTTGTGTCATATCTAGAAGATTAGGTACAAACCTGATGACCAGAATTAGTAGCATAGCTATGTTCTCCATTGCCTCCGATCCATTCATACTAACAACATTCATCAAAGAGTTCCTATTATATGATACAAAGAGATGTCATAAACAAATCAAGATTTGGACCACATATACGTAGACAGAAAAGGTACAAAGTAATTATGTTCTGATTAAACTCGTGTGCATATTTAATTAGCATTTACTAATACACCAAAATTTGAAGAACATAAGAAAATAATTTGTACCTTGGAGTAGACATGTGGAGAGAAATATTTGGATCGATTTCTTACAAGATCAAGATGTCTGCTACTCTATGTTAATTAGATCAAGATCTGGTTTCTAATTAGCGATATAATATATGCTTTTCATTTGTAAATCAAAGCAGCGTTAACAATTTCACAATATATTTTCAATTTATGTTTTAATCGAAAAACGATATGAAAATTGAACTTTTAATATCCAAATTATAAACGATCAAACGGGTCAGCTGAACGTACTTGCTTCTCGTTTGTATTAATTTCGTATGTTATTCTTTGTTATAGATTATATTAATTTTCTCTATAATAAAAAGACCGCACGCATATGTAGTAGTAGTATCAATCCTTAATTAAATCGTTTTAAACAAAAATATATATATATATATATGTAGTAGGTATACGTTTTTCTCTTGTTTATTAGTAATATTAGTAAATAATGACTCGTTTAAAGTGAATATTGAATAATATACATTCGTATAACATGTTTTTTTGGTAGTTATGACTCATGCATGTCATGTGATTGGTACATGTTTACCAAAAGGCAAAACTATATCCCTAGACCCTAATGGTCTTTCTTTATTTTCTAATCAACGAAACGACAATCTGGCTATCGTTTTGGGGTGTCTTATCATTTGATGAACATAGTATTATTTAAGATTAATTAAGTAGATAGCATTTTGTTAGGTAAATAAGTTTGATGATAAATAGTTAAATAAAGAGAAAGCATATTTTAGCTTGGGTTTAACCAGAACATTATTTGGCATTAGCACGTAATAGTGTAGTTTCATTAGATAACATAGCGTCTTTAAAAATAGTGTCGCAAAGTAAATTCATATACTCGTAAAGTTCGAAAGTAAAACCTAGTTCAAACATAAAAATGAAGACATGACGTGGAAAAAAATTCAATTTTGATTTCTTACAAGATCAAAATATTTTACCTTAAAGAAGACACGAAGTGTTTATATTAGGTGAGGTTAATTCAGCACTAGGAAAGAAAGACGAAGATAAAAGAAAACAAATAATATTTTAGAGAGAATCAAATTAAATCTTATATAAAAATAGAATAGTCCTTTCCAGTCGATGATACGTCAGGTTAAGAGGTGACATGTGTCCATTTAATCAAATTTAATTTAAATGCTCATTTAAATCTTTGTCTATATTTATTAAAATTATGATAAACAAAACTGAAATAAATAGTTAGAAAACAAAATTTAAGTAAAATAAACAACACCAAATATTATCGCGATAAGAATAAAATTAATTTTTAAAATTTATTAGACTAAACACCAAAAATTAAATATTATATAAATAATAGTAATCACAAGACTATAAAATCTCAATATGTGACAGTTCGATGAAAGCAAAAATGATGACAAGAGATGATACTTTAAAACACAATATACTAATAAAAATGAAAATAATAAAATAATTACATGAAATATATTACCTTAGAGTTTCCAAGTTTTCTAATGTTAATTAGTTATGAATTTTTTTTTCAGGATATAATAAATAGAAGAATATGATAGAATTGATTGGTACTAATAAAATAATTTTGTTACCAAGAAATTTTTTACAAGGATATGATAGAATTGACTAATACTAATAAAATAATTTTGTTATCAACAGGAAAATTTTTATATGTAAATTAAATATTTTAAAGTTTGAGGATTGAATATATAAAAAAATAAATTACAGCAAATTTTAATAGATATATGAGCATCAATTGATTTAAATGTGAAATAAAAAAAATTGATTTTCTATATACATTATGTAATTAAATTTTAGAATTGTATAATGTATATGAACTTAAAAGTAAATATATGTTAATCCACATTGTATATCATTTGACAATGATAAAAACATTATGTATTTTAGGTAAAGTTTATGTTTTACATATTGACAAAATCACAAATAAATGACATGTCACATTTACTCTTTTAGTCATTCATTCCTTAGAGCATGTCCATTAAGGGTATATGAACATGAGTCTGTCACTCAAAAAAATAATATGCGTCTCTTAACACTCCAAAAATAATAAAAAATATTATTTTAATATATGGGTTTCTCAACTATTAAGATATCCGTGATAGATATGCTCTTACATCTTTATTTCCTTGTCTTCCTTTCACCTATCTTTTTCTTGTCAAGCCTCTTCATCTTTCCTCATAGAATTAACATTTTACTCATCAATATATATACGTTGAGTTTATTAAATTTAAAAATTTCTAATTACACTATGAATTTGGTTGATGTTTTGTGAGTTTATTGATTCAACACTTAAATATTTTCAAAACTTTATATATATCTCTCTCTTTTTAAAATTAATTACATAGCATTATATATATATATATATATATATGTATATATATATATATATATTTGTAAAAGATACTTGGAAAGAAGTACCATACATTTTGTGGTAAATGAAAAACAGGTTCATTATTTACATGCGCTAAAATTTAGGTTGATGGAAACAGTGTAAAATAAGTATTTTGTATTGTCTTTCTTTATTTTTAGGTTTATCGTATGTTATAAACCTGCTCAATTTTACTTTAAGTGGTTTACCTAGAAACAAAAAAAATGAGCAAGAAGATTTGAATTTTTTGATGCTATATTTTTTACAAAAGAACTCATGAATTAAAATTAGAAGACACATAACTTCGATGATAATATTTTTTGGACGAAACTATGTTTAAAAATTAATATTTTCTATAATGCTAAGAGTACAGACTACTCATATTTGAAACGGCTTGGGTTTTCAGAGAAACTTCAAAGTCACAATACATAACTATTTTTATATGTCAACTCAAGGATATAAAAAGTTAATACATTAAAAAAGTAAAATAAAATTTAATAAAGTCTAATTTAAAACCTTTTAAAATAGTTTATTATGAAAGATTGAACATTTTTTCCTAGCTAATTTATTTATTTTCCACTTTCAAATGTTTCATACAATAAAAAGTTTAGGTTAATTAAAAAACACATTATCTTTCAAAACAATATGTAAACAAAAATTTAAAGAAAAATTGGATGAAACAAAACTCATGCGTATGCGCGAGTACTCACCTAGTAAACATAAATAAAGAAGATAAGATCAAATACGCTGAAAGTTCAACATAACTCACCGTTTCAATTTCTTCACAAAGTTATTGTGGAAAGATTTTGAAATCGTACGATTATGCATGGAGATCGTTAGGATGGTTACCTCAATGAATGATATAAACTATGAAGTCCAATGAAACAGTTCTATGCAGCGCGTTCAACACAGACACCCCTCTTTTTCTCTCTCGAATCAAACCTCCGATCACAACCTAGTAGTCGCCGCGTCTCGCCTCTCCAACTTTCGGTGCCTTTCGCCGGAGTTGTGAGAGGTCTCCACCGTCTTCTTTCTTCCCAACTCCAAACTTGGATTCATGATGGTTTTAATGAAGTCTCAAGCGTTTTGGAAGTGTTTGGTGGAGGTCGCTTCGATTGGTGTTGAGCGACAGCTCTTGCTTTGAATCAAACTACTTAATCCGGTGTTCTCCCCCTTGGTTTTTCTAGGGTCGGCGATCAAGGATCGGAAGCTCCCGCTGTTGGTTTTCCGAGGTGGTTTCTCCGACCTAGGGTTTTGCCCCTTCTTCCTCTTCTTTGTCGTGTGAGTCTTCGGCTTCTAACCTCGGCCACGCATCGTGGAGTTTGTTTTTCAAGCTCTACCTGAGGTTATCATGTATTTGTGTCGCCTCTTTGTCCGGTTCACTTGATCTCTTTTACTGTTTTCGTCCGTCGAATCTTCGCCTTAGTGTCGTCCTTTGTTGTATCTATGTTCTTCTTCATTGTCACCATTGCTTAGCTTTGTTGAGTTGCTCTATTTAGGAGGTGTGGCTTCTTGTTTCAGTTTAGGCGTGCTTGTTCGGGTCTGTCTTGCTTCATTAGCCACTGCTCGATCCATTTCCTAGAGGTAAGATATCTCTTGTCTTTAAGGTTTGGGCTATTCGGTATTCTGCTTGACAAAACCAAGGTGCTTCCTTGTTTTCTTGAGTTGCGAATGAAGTTTGGGTTAAAGTGGCAAAGGGGAAGTGTCTAGGAAGGTGTTCGTCTCGTTTCTCAGGTAGGGGAGAAACTAGTAAGGCCTTAGGCTTGTGATTAGCATTTCTCTGAGCTAGCCGACTACGGGGAAATGTACTTGGTACAGTGTGTTTGCTTTTCCGGTATCCTTTAGGTTGGTGTAGTTCCGTTTAAGTTGTAAACTTTGGTTGAGGAGGAAACCCCATGATTTGGTGACTTGGAGGGCGGTCTAGATCGTTGGTTCTGAAACCTTTTTCGATTTTATCGCTTGTCCACTTGGGTTGCCTGTGAAAGAGCTTTCTTTGCTAAGAGAATCGTTTCCCATCTCTCTGATGATCTTTGCCGAAGTTATTTTTCTCTCAATTTTTTATACTTTTCTGTTTTCCGGATCTTATCGCTTCATCTTGACGTTGTTAACTTTTGTTTAACATCTTTGTTGATGTACCGAAATTGTGTTGTTGTTTTTGCTTCCATATTTTTAGTTTTTTTTTGGCATGAAACCAAGCTAGGTTATGCTTGTGTAAAACCTAAACATTTCATTTTTAATGATATTCACATACTTAACAAATAAAAAAAAACAGTTCTATGTCCCATGAAATTGTCTCCTTTCTCTACCAAAGAACATTAAAAAGTTGGAAAAATCGATCTTTCGAAAAACAATGACAATTACGAATGTGGAATATCTTTATGGGTCACTTTGCATCAAAACCAACACAAATTACGTGGGATGTTCTTAAGGTAAAACTCTCGTCTACAAAGTTCTTTGGGTAACTAGAAACCAATCTATAATATAACATTTTTGACTCTAATTTGTTGCCAATACAACAATGTGACCGTCTGACCGATTATAAGGTCAACTTGTATATAAGTTGTGTGTGCACATATGATTATATACAAACAACCTATATGTTCTAGATGGATGTAAAGGTCAGTATTTATTGTTGTCACGATTAGAGTCAAAATCGGCATACACTTTGTAGTGGCCTTTGCAAAGGTCATATTATTATTATTTTTCACAAGATTAATACAATTTTTTCCTTTTTATTACCCTACCGTAAATAATTTTTTTGCGAAAATAAAATTTGGGATTCTGTTTTTGTATATCTAGTTAACTATATCAAATACAATACAATATGATAATGATTTACAGATACTCAAACTAGTAACATAGTTGAACCACCAATTTGAGTAGATGAAACCATTGGTAACATTAAATTATTGATAACAAGGCGGCAAATCATATGGTGGAGGCAGAATCTGCTGATTTAGCCATATTCCATTCTTAACAATGAACACAACATTCATACCCCACGTTTGATGTCTATCGAAGTGACAGTGCATGAACCAAACCCCTACAAACACAATTCCAAAATTTTAATTACCATCTTCAAAACTAGACATGTACATTAAATTATTTGATTTAATTCTTCTAGCGTGGTTGGTTACAACACCACAATTTAAGCAACAACCACTGAGAAAGACACCTCGGGAGCCCCTACGTTAACAAGTACTCTTGTCTCTTTATTTAGGTTTTATCTCTGTTTATAAGATTATAAAATTAATGATTTATGTAAAGTACGTACCAGGATTAACAGCTTCAAATCTGACGGCGATCCAACCATTCCGGGGCACGGTCACTGTATTTTTGTACGGTGGGTCGTCAAGATTATACCTTGACGACGGATCTTCTTCACTTATGTTAAAGTTCCCAAACCCTACTCCAACCACATAGAAGCTAAAACCATGGAGATGCATAGGATGATCAAGTCCACCACCAACCAAACTAGTCCCTTGAATAACAAGCTCAACCACTTCCCCAAACTCAATCACCTTTACCTCAGTTGCGAGTCTCGGAGTTTGCAAAAACATCGGTTGATTTTCCGCGGTGAAATTGAAAATCAGCGGTGGAAAGTCCGGAAACTGCGTTCCGAAAACGCCGTTAATATGAAAGTAATAAGCTTTTAGTATGTCCACATGACTTGGTGTGACAAATGATATGTTGTTCATACTTGCTGCTAATCTTGACCCATTTGGACCTGCGCACGAGTTTTGGGGACACATGAGGAGATTTATCGAAACCGTAGTGATTATCCTACGGGAGATTAGGATGGGAACTTGTCCGGAGTATAGGCTTTTGATATTGGTAAAAAAGCTGAAAGCTGCTGCTGTGTCATTGTAAAAAGGAAGATTTGGGTAAGATCCTGAAAACGATGACGTTTCGACTTTGGATGAAGATATGTAACGTAAGATTCCAATGGTGGTGGAGTTGTTGAACTCGATATTGCCGGTTTGGTAAGCTCTGGCCGCCATGTAATAAGTGCTTGTTGGGATTTGGTCGGCCTGTAATAACACGTCTAGCGTTTCACCCGGGGATATGGTGATATAAGTACCATTTAAAGGTTTTGTGTAGTGTCCATCAGCCCCGACCACAGTGAGGCTGTGGTTTGCGATTGCGAAAAAGAGGATTAGGTTCATCGCGGCGTTTACCATCCGAATGCGATAGGTTTTGCCCTGCTCTACTGCGAGATTGAATGTATCTGTCCGTGTAAAATAATATAATTTATTTAATAACTTTATAACATATATGCATGCAAATTAATGTATACTTTCAAAAATATATAAACAATATTTATGTAATAACACAAACAAAAATATTTCGGTTTGAACTAATATGTCTTTTATGATTTTATTTTCAGTCAGTCATGAGTTCATAACGGGTAACAAACAACTACCAATAGAATGAGTTACAATTATCTGATCAAATTCCGATAACTTTTAAACATTTTAAAAAAAAAATCTACAAAACAATAATGCTGACTCTTTTTGGTTAAAAAGGGTTTTACCAAATGCTCATTCTAATCATTGTTACTTACTCCTAATCTATCACATCACATTCAATGAATTTAATTCACAGTTCATCTCCATATAAATTTTTTAACCTACAATTTTGAATATTAATAAAGTAATAATCAAGGAGAAAATATAAAAAAATAAAATAATAAGAAACCTGATTCAGAGCAAGGATACAAGAAACCAGGATATCCATTGATAGTCAAAGCATCGGACACATTAGGAGCACCTCCAGTCCTTATGAAGTCCTCCACCACTTCCCTCACATCATTCCTCCACCACTCTCCTGTTCAGTTTTTTAAAATTATTTATAAGAAAAGGAAAAAAAAAACGCAATCCTTAGTTTATAAATATACAATAAACATCTGAAAGTATAAATATTTGATATCCATTTACCTAAAATTAAGGGGACTTCGTGGTCCGCCTTTGGAAAAGGGAGGGGTTCCAGTAGCCGAGGATATATGAAAATAAGACCGTGTACAGTTGCGCGTGTCCAAGAGCTATGTGCATGCCACCAAACAGTCGTGTCTTCGATGGAAAATATGACTTTGTACCTAAAATCTGAACCGGGTTGAAGTGGGCATTGTGTGATGTATTCGGGTCCATCTGACCACGGGTTCCTCGGCTGCTCTACACCATGCCTATGTGTTACATATACAGTTATTCAACTATCGAATTAATTTTTATATACTTGTATATTGGTATATTTTATTTTAGCAGAATGGGGTTTCAATTTTTTTTTTTTGACAGAATATAAATATTATTCAAAGAAATGTTATAGATCATACAACATATAATCTTAGATTTTGGCCTCATGCCAAAAAAAAAAAACTAAAAGCATGGAAGCAACCAAGAAGGTTGAAACTAAACCGCAATCTCATGGTTACGGTGAATCAACGATAAATCTAAATAAGGTACCATGTAGGAATAGAATGGGGTTTTAGATTTACCAATGCATTGTGATATTTTCACTAGCTCGGTTACGAACGTTAACATAAATGGTGTCCCCTTTGTAAACCTTTAGAACCGGTCCAGGATATTGACCATTAACGGTCAAAATATTCTTCGTGCTACACAGTTTCGTATATGGAACTTCCGTAACCTGCCATTAGTTTTCAATCAATTCAAGTTGGTTTTTTTACTCGCAATTAAACGATACTAGTTTAAACTTACCGTGAATGTGTAGTAATGCGCAATGCAATTGTTGTAGAGGAAAAGAGAGATTAGGAAGAAATGGAAGAAGTGTAACATTTTGAGATGATTTAGTAAATTAAAAGTTAATCAAAGAAGAGAGATGCATATACGTATATTTTATATACATAGAGTGACGTCTATATCAAGTTAGTTTATTTTGGATATAAGAATTACGGGTTTAGAAAATATGTTTTTGGAAAGCAAAAAACATGCTAATTAGCTACATCTTTTGGTCCTAATTGACTAATGGGTTCACATTAGCCAACAAATATGTAACTACATTTCTTGGTCAAATGGATCTTTCAAGTTAGTGTAGATTATATTTTTTATAATGTTATATTTATAGTAAGAAACATAACATCATCCACTAGTTTTAAGACTTTTTTTTTTTACTTTTTAGTAAAACAACGTCACTTATGAATTCGGTTAGGCGAAGCTTTACTTTGTTTTTATATATATCCAAAACCAAAAGTATTCCCAAATTCGTTACGTTTTTGTGTTAATTTAGATTCTTACGTGCATAGTTTACAGTTTGTTCAGAATTATCTTTTAAATTGCCTAAGCGTTTAATTAAATATATAGTGTACACTGAATTAAATGAAAAACGAGTTATCGTCCAATTAGATATTGGTGAGCTACCATTCCACCAAAGCTCTATGTACGTACGTGTAGATAAATATTAATATTCCTGAAAACGAAATTCTTTTTACGAAAGATATGTTTTTCTTAACTGTTACTTAAAAATGTTTAAAAATTAACTTTGCGAATATGTGTCCAAGATGTTTATATTGGTTGATAGATGTAGACATACTTAAACTCTGAAAATTCTATCATCGTGACTAGTGCAAAGTCGAGTTTTAATGCATTACGAGAAACTTGAACACGTGAAGTTCTTCGAATCGTTTTTTTTTTAAACATCGTTAACTTAGAAGTCTCTAAAGTCTAGAGAAAATTAGAAGTTCTAATGTGTAATTTTCTATTTGAAAAGGTAATCGTAGCCTATAGCAATGGAAGATAAAGAAATAAAAAGAATCTTTGGGGAGAAGTTTGTTAAAAAGTAAAGAAAGAAAAAATGTTTTTCTCCGTCAACACCTTTCGTTTTTTGTAATTACTACAAAAATAAGTGAAAGTTGCACCAGTTAAATTATATCAAAAAACAAGGTGATATTATTTTAAATTACTTATTAGTAATTGATACAAAAATATATTTTTTAACATCAGTTTCAATAATTGATGGTAATATTAGGTGGTTTAACATCAATTCATTATAATTGATACAAATCTATATAAGTTTGTATCACTTTAAATATAATTATACAAAATTAAACATTTACATCAGTTAAACAAATGATGTATCTACTAAATTTTACTAATATCACTTAAAAATGATATAAAATTTACATCATTTAAACAAATGATGTATTTGAAACTTTGTCATTTGTTACACATCAGCGTTAAACATATATTTTTGAACTTGAGTGCACTACAAATAAAACATACTTCTCAAATAAACATGTTCGTGGCTTTTATTTTCTAAAGCTCATTTGACTTTTATTTTCAAAAGTCTAATTAAGTTCAAAACTAAATAAATGTTTTGCATCTTAAAACGGATCTGGATATCCGGCGGGTTTTGAAATTCTGGGCGGATATCCAATTTTCGGGTATCCAGGATCTACCGGTTCCAGATACGGATAGGAGAAACATATATCTGGCGGATCTGGATCCGAATATCGCAAAAAAATCCGGATATCCGGATCCGTTACAGGGCTATTAGAAATACTACAATTATTAGAATCATTTATAAAATTTGACATTAATATTAACAACAATTAAGCATAAATGATATAAATATTTAACATCGATTTTTTTGTAAATGACACAATATTTAGTATCACTTAAGTAAAATTGACACTAATGTTTACATCACTTATTTACAACTGATATAAATATTTAACATCACTTATTACAAGTGATACTAATATTAACATCATTTAAATTAAGTGATGTATAATTAACATCATTTATTACAAATGATGCATATTAACATCAATTACAACAATCGATGCAATATTTATGTCAAACGATGCAAAATATTTGCATCACCATTTCCGGAGTCATTTATAAAAATGATGCAAAACTCATTTGTATCACTTATAACTGATACAAATATTTAAAATAAATGATACAAAACATAATTTATTTTGTAGTGATATAATTCCTTTCAAAGGTTTTTTTCCTTTTGCATGTCTATCAAGAAACACATTTAATCATTTGCTATATCATAATATTATTTTTCCCATCTCATCCAAACCACCTACTATTTATTCTTTTAGCACTTTCTATGCTTTCCACATTGAGCGACATAGATGGTACACGATCTTCGATGTCTTCTATGAGGTTTTTCCAACATAACTAGTCGTACACTTACTTAAATCCTACCAGAAAGTATACAAACGACAAAATTCAAAATCCGGCAACACAAACCTAGATTCCAGAAGAAAAAATATATGTAAAACTCGTGAGACTGCATCAAGATCATTCATTTTCATATTTTTCTGGAAAGTAGTGAATATATTTGGAGATTTATGTTTTAGTGTTAGTTTAAAAGAGTTTCTAGGCTTTCAAGTAAAACCAGGTCAATTGAGAACAAACATTTGTATCAGTCTTATTGTTAAAAAAAAAAGTCAATTAAAAGAAGTAGGCACTGCATGCGACGTGGTTTGAAAGACCAAGTAAATACTATATAATGTTTATGTCATGTTTGAGTTCACTTTGATCCATTTTAGTACTAGTATTTGACGTAAACTTAAACCGTAATCATATAAATGTCATCCAATTTAGATTGATTTTTCATAATCATGTTCAAATATTTTTATTGTTATGTTTTTGTTTGGTTGTCGGAAAAAACATATGAATGTAATTTTTGGTCGGTATTTATGTATTTACACAAACTAATTCATAAAACTTTTGGATTTTTGGTGCATTTTTATTTGAAAATATGGATTGCATTTGAGAACATACGATTTCATCCATACTATTCGTTAATTTGTTCTGTTTTCATAGTGTCTATTTATAATCTGTTAACAAACAGAGAATATAATTACAGTATTCATCAAGTAACACATATGTCAAATACAATTATTTATCTTAATAAGTTCTATGGCTATACATAATAGTATTACAAACCAACGATAAGTTGGTCTACTGATTAACCCATAAGTTTCCGAAAACATAAGAACATACGAGGTCACGAGTTTGATTCACGTTGGGAGGGATCTGCTTTCCAAAGGAGATTTCATTTAAAATGGTTTGGATCTTGCTCTAGGAGGATTATGAGTTTCGGCCCGGAACCTCACATATATTAAAAAAAGATATTTTAAGTAAAAAGACAAAAAAAATTGTACATTAAAATATAGCTAATAAATATTATATATATATATATATATAATAGAGATTATTGACTGATTATCAATTAATTTGTTTATATTTACACTTCCATATTCTCTTAAACTTTGTAATTAAAATGAGAATTCCGCTTCAACAATAAGTGGAAACTTCATGAATTAAATTCGATATAATTTTTTTTCTATACATATTATTTATATCATTGCCATAATTGATATATGAAGGATGATATTTCAATGACTACAATTATTTGTATAAAATTCTGCTAAAATATATTGAATGAACACACACGTACATCGATGAAATGACAAAGTGTAAAATTAATGCGATTACCCATATTCGTGAAGAAATTTTTGTATTTTTCAACACTGCCAACCATATCTTACAAAATATGTATCAGTTCCTCGCAATTAAATGATGCGATCAAACTAAAGTGATAAGCTTTAAGCTATCGGTCTTTGCAAAATTGTTTTTTTTAAGGTTGCAAAAATTATGAATTATTCAACATAATTGATCACATGCCCCTATCCGCACATTATTAGAAACACCAAATCAACATCCGCACTATGTCGTCACAAAGCCACCACCACTGCAACCATCGGCCATCGCCACGCCGTCACCATCACCACAGCCACGACGTCGTCACAAAAAGTGATTTCAATGTAGAGAAAATTCTTCATCGTTGTCGATCTCGTCGGAGTCATCATTATCACCACATTTGTTTCATACCATTTCATTTATGTTTTCTATATAGACAAAACACTATTCACCATTAAAAAATTTTTTGTAACCGACTTTAATATATGTGGGAATTCGAATCCAATTTTTGTTAAAAAATATATTGCAAAAAAAGTATAAAGAGGCCAAAACTAGAATAAGTGTCACTAAGAACATCTTCATTGGTAAGAACTTTAATTTAGAGTTTTTATTAATTTAATATTATTATTTTTAATTTGATTTCATTAAATAATTAAAATTTACTTTAAAAAATAAATTGAACTAATTAGACATTGACACATGTTTTATAGATTTCTTAGTAAAAAACTTGAGGTTTACAAATGAGAAATCCATTTCACTCTCTCTCTTCCTTTTATATATTTTTAATCTAAGAAACTCACTAAAAAACTCTTTGTTGGAGTTCTAATGGTTTTTCATATCTTAAGTCTTCTCTCTCTCCCTTTCTTTACTTGCTAGTTTCCTTCAACCAAGCCTACAATAGATATTTTTCAACTCATAAAATTATTTTTTTCCAACTCATAATATTACTCTCTTAATTATTGATATATGATGCTATATTCTTAATTAAATAATCAAATATTTTTATCTTTACAATTCATTCAAAACTCTATTTGTTTATTCAATTAATTATTTTTAAAAATAGTATGCAACAATGCTCACGTATTTACAATAAGCAGACTTGATAAAAAGCCAAAAACCCCAATTTAGAACCCACATAAACTAAGAAAGGGGATGGGCCCAAATAGAAGCTAAACAGTTAAATTTATAACTAAACTGAAATAAGTAACGGAAGCAGAGGAATCATAGAACCTAGTTGTTGTGTCCTTCAATTGAGCAACAACCAAATACTGAATGGCTTCTCTTGTTGCTCTGGACCTTTGGTAACAGTTCTTGACTATGTGATCAATTAGTTGCAGAAGTATTTCAATTAACCTATAGCTAACATCATAATGTTGCATTGATTGAAGCTATAACTACCATGTCCGAGAAGGAAGCTATGGTAGAACCTTATTCATTCCCGTTAATTTGCTTTTGAAACCAAGTCGTCACCATACTTTAATTGTATTCAATTATTCTATTTGTTTGAGGCAAGTTGAAACACCCTAAGTCATTTTTCTCAAATTTTCCTTAGGTGTTTTCGACAATTTTCAAGTTTTCTTAACTTTCTCAACGTTCGTTATTTAAAAGCGACCAAAGCTGATGTGATCCTAGATAGGATCAAGTCCCTGAACGTCTCCAAGAGGCTGTGGCAACATAAGCAAATCGAAAGTGGATGCGGAAGTGAAGAAATATTGACTTGTGAACTTGAAATGGATGATCTCGATAACTTGTGTGGAATGAGGGATACTTCTCAAGGATGGTGGAAGATCCTTGGACTATCAGCTTGCTCGGTATGAATGATGAAGACCAGACATGTTGAGCAAGAGGTGGAACGAAGTGAAACTTCTAAAGGGGTGTGAAGAAACCCTTAGACTTTCGGCTCTTGAACGAAATGGGAATCGATCCAGATTTCGGATTCAAGAGATGATCAAACGAGATTAAGAAAAGATGATTGATATTAAAATGTTTGATGATTTAGAAAAGGAGATACAAGAGAGTACATATAGAATCCAGGATGTGCATAGGAGTAGACAAATACTCCTAGGAAACCTCCAAAACAAGTTACGAGAAAACTAGGAAATTACAAAAACATTAAGAAAGAAGACTAAACCTTAAAACTTAAATTTAAATGTTTAGATAGGATAAAATGGGGCCTGGTTCATCAAGAGGCTTTGATAAAGTACCTTGGGCTTGCCTCATTAAAAACCTCTCTTAGAAAACCCATTGGGACAAAACTAAGAGGAGGGAAAAAGAGTGCAATCCAAGGCACCTCTCTTGATGAGGTTTAGGTGGCTTGTATCACAACCAAGGTGGATGGATTAGCACACACTAAACTGGCCTGGATGGTGCTGAGAAGGCGTTGTAGTGTTGTCTTAAGTTTGGCTTGCTTGGATCGAGTAATGGGACCATTGGTGATTTGCAAGCTCTCTTCTTCATCGTCCTCGGATTCTTGGTGCTTTGTAGCTTCTTCCGTAGCTTCTCCTTGCTCAAGTACAAGCTGCTCCTTTGGTTTAGGTTCCTTGCTGGTCATGCTCACATCAAAAGCATGCATAACTGAATTTTATTAGGTTTTTAAAAGAGGTTCTAGCACAATGATAAGTTCGCTAATAAGCTATTACATTGTTTAACACTAGACCAAATTTATTCGAACATAACTACCCCAAAATCATCATAAATCCACCATCCTTCCCTTCCGTGCCTTAGTCCTCACGAGCTGGTTCAACAACAATTTTCATTATCTTGACCTGCATCCAAAAGGAGGCGTAAGCAACGAACTGCTTAGTGGAGCGGTCGTCCCGTCTCACCAGGCCATAGTCATAGAATTACAATCAACATTTCGATTCACGTTATCAATAATGCATGTCAGTTTCTCTCATTTCTCAATACGTTAAGTGATAATCCGAACACCATAGATAAATCACAAAACAATAACGCGCGTCTTACATATTAACCATGACAAACAAACATGCACAAACATCAAGACAAGGAATCTAATGCACCAAAATAACCCTAGACTTAGCCACGGTCACGCACTCACCTGGATTCACAAACTTAGGTTTTATGACACCTCTTGATGCTGAATCCTCGATAGATCTAAAGTTCCCTCGATAGATCTAAAGTTCCCTCGACAGATCTACAATTCACTCGACGATCTATGGTTTTTCCTCGACAGAAACCTTCGATCTCTCATGATAAACAAGTAACGTCGATCAGATCACCTTTCCCTCGATGATACTTAACGTTTTATCAATAAACACAAAGTCGATATCGAATCTTACCCGAAAACTCGACAATCGTCCACAGATCTACGATGCCGACTGTAACTTTCTCGACAATTCTCCACGATCTGTCACTGTACCTCGACATAAACGTTTATCAATGGTTAGATCATTGTTTCTTTTGATGATACTAAAGAGAAATATCGATAACACTTAGTATTCGATACTTACCCAATTTTCCACGACAGATCCTCGCTAAAACACGTCAATCCTCGATCGCGAATGACAAACCTTCACTGTTTTTCGACGATCGGCAGCAGAAATTCGACAGAATCACACTTAGGTTCTTTCGGAGTTCTTAAGTGTTTGATTAGGGTTTTCGGTGATCACACCTCTTTATAACACTTAGGGTTTGCGATTATTTACCCTAATAATCACCTTAATCACCGAATAATGGCTGGGCCTAACCATTGGGCCCAAACTCGCACTAAGTCCACGATTCCACGAATCGATTTAACAATCCACGACGCTGGCCCGTAAATTCTCGACATCGGCCCACGAGTCCACGATGCCGGCCTAGGAATCCTCGACGAATTTTGATTCCATCCGAAGATTCCTTATCTTTTTCGGAGATTATACATTTTATCCGTATCTTATCCATTTATGTCCGAAGACTTTCCATTTCTGTCGGAACATTCCATTTTTGTCCGAACCAACCTTGTCCGAACGTGACTCCCTCAACCAATCACGCGGATTTCTTGGAATTCTATGTCCAGACTTAGTTTTCCTCGATGATTCTCGACGATCCTCGACGTTCCTCGATGGAATTGTCGGATACGGATGTTACAACTCTCCCCCACTTAGAATAGATTCGTCCTCGAATCTAAGCCTTTCTTTTAGTCACAATCTGCTTGTCAAACCACTTTCGGAAGTTCACTTTCATCACTTCTTCTGGTTCCCAAGTTGTTTTCTCTTGTCCATCACAGTCCCAAACAACTTGTATCAACTTGACATTTTTCCTTCGGTTCGTCCTTAGTTTTGTTCCAATAACCCGAACCGGTCTCCCAACAATTGTCATATTTTCTTGTAAATCCGGCGGAGGCTCGGATATGACATTTTCACGGTGTGTCACGCATTTCCTTAGCATAGACACGTGGAAAACTTTGTGAAAAGCTTTCAATTCTTGTGGCAATTCCAACCTATAAGCCACTGGACCAATCCTTTCCAAAATCCGAAATGGTCCCATGTACCTCGGACTTAACTTTGTGTTCAACGCTGCGCGATCCTTACCTTTTTAAGTGACCGTCTTGAGATATACCATATCTCCCACTTGGAATTCCAATTCCCTTCGACGCTTGTCCGCATAACGTTTTTGTCGATCCTGAGCTTCTTTCATTTTGATCTTTAAGACTTTGATTCTTTTTGTTGTTTCGTCCACAAAGTCTCGACCATATATACTTCGCTCCCTCACTTGTGTCCAACATAGGGGCTTTCGTCAAGGTCGTCCATACAATGCCTCAAAGGGTGACATCCCAATGCTTGCTTGATAACTATTGTTATAAGCGAATTCTGCTAAGGGTAAGTGTTCTTCCCACCTACCACCCCAATCCAACACACTTGCTCGCAACAAATCCTCAAGCGTTTGAATTGTTCGTTCGGACTGTCTATACGTCTGCGGATGATAAGCTATACTCATGTGGACTTTTGTCCTGAACCTTTTCTGTAGCGCTCTCCAAAACGCTGAAGTAAACTTCGAATCTCGATCCGACACTATGCTCGCCGGTACACCATGTAACCGAACGATTTCTTTCACATACAACTCCGCGAGTTTCTCCCTATTATCCTTCCTATTCACCGCAAGGAAGTGTGCCGACTTGGTCAGTCTGTCCACGATGACCCAAATCGCATCTTTCTTATCACACATTGGCAATCCCGTGATAAAATCTATAGTTATCATGTCCCACTTCCACTCGGGAATCGGTAAACTCTGCAGCAATCCTGCTGGATTCTAATGTTCAGCCTTAACCAGATTACACGTCCGACATGCAGCCACCCACTTAGCAACATCGGCTTTCATACCTTTCCAATGGTAATACCGCTTCAAGTCTCGATACATTTTTGTGGATCCCGGATGTATCGAAAACTTGGAGTGATGTGCTTCCTTAAGAATCTCATCACGAAGATTTTGATCCTTCGGAACACACACTCGGCCATTCACCAAAATGGTTCCGTTGTTCGAAATTTGACACTCGGTTTTATCATTCTTTGACCATTTGATAAGATCCTCGTCCTTTTCTTGTGCCAACCGTACACGACTTAACAAATCAGCTTGGTCCGCAGCGCCTAAGCCCAACGGTTCCAATTCGTCAGACAAAGCTGCTAAACGCAAGTCTCCGACCATGTTTACCAAGACTTCTATGTCTTTTTCGGTGTTCACGGCCATCCTCTTTCGACTTAGTGCATCAGCAACTAAGTTTGCTTTACCCAGATGGTAAGCAATCTCAAGATCATAGTCCGCGACTAACTCCATCCAACGCCTTTGCCGTAAGTTTAACTCCGGCTGAGTGAAGATATACTTCAAACTCTTATGATCCGTGAAGATTTGAATTTTTCCACCATAGAGGTAAGAACGCCAAATCTTCAAAGCAAACACCACTGCCGCCATCTCAAGGTCGTGGGTAGGGTAATTTCCTTCGTGTTTCCTTAGCTGCCTCGATGCATAAGCAATCACTTTACCTTGTTGCATCAACACACAACCCAAACCTATCCTTGATGCGTCCGTGTATACCACAAAAGGTATATTCGGTTCCGGCAAAGCCAACACCGGAGTACTCGTAAGCATTTCCTTAAGCTTCGAGAAACTATTTTCACAATCTTCTGTCCACACATACGGAGTGTTTTTCCCCGTTAATCGAGTCATTGGCTGAGCCATACTCGCAAATCCCTTGACAAAACGACGATAGTATCCAGCCAATCCGAGAAAACTCCTTATTTCCGAAGCATTCCCTGGCTTCGGTCAATCCTTGATTGACTTAATCTTTTCCGGATCCACGGACACTCCTTTGTCCGAGACCACATGGCCTAAGTATCCGATCTGCCTTTGCCAAAAGCTACACTTGCTAAGCTTGGCGAACAACTTATGCTCCCTTAGTTTACTCAGCACTTTTTCTAAGTGAATTGCGTGATCCTCCACGTTCTTTGAGTAAACCAAGATATCATCTATGAAGATGATCACGAACTCGTCCAAGTATTCCCGGAATACATTGTTCATGAGTTTCATGAATGTTGCAGGAGCATTCGTCAGCCCGAATGGCATGACAACAAACTCGTAGTGCCTGTACCTTGTCCAAAAGGCCGTCTTTTGAATATCCGATTCTTCTATCTGAATCTGATGGTAACCTGATGCCAAATCCACTTTTGATAAACAAGTAGCACCCTTTATTTGGTCCAACAACTCTTCAATCCTTGGAAGAGGATACTTGTTCTTTACCGTCACTTGGTTTAATCTGTGGTAATCGATGCAAAGTCGAAAGCTTCCATCTTTCTTCTTCACAAAGAGAACTAGTGCACCCAATGGTGAACTACTTGGCCTTACAAAACCTTTCTCCATCAGCTCACTTAGTTGCTTTTTCAACTCAGCCATTTCTGCCGGTGCCATCTGATATGGAGCTTTCGAGATTGGAGGCGTGTCAGGCTCAAGCTCAATAGTAAACAGATCCAAACGTGATGGTGGTAATCCGCTTAAAGCACCAAAAACGTCCTCATATTCCCGCACCTCCGGAATATTCTCAAGTTCCACTTCTGATCCAACTTCCTTTGTTGTGATCGTGGCTATGTACGCCTCACATCCCTTTGCCATCATTTGCTCCGCTTGAATTGCCGAGACAATCAAGCTTCCGGACGTTGGCCTAAGTCCTTGATAAACCAACATCCCCTTTGGCGTCTCAAAGTTCACTCTTCCTCGATGACAATCCAGATGTGCCTTGTGCTCTCCAAGCCAGTCCATTCCAAGGATCACATCATATGATTTTACTTGGCAAATCACCAAGTCCGCTGGCATATCCACTCCACAAATCATCACGGAAACGTTCCGGACCTTTCCATAGGTCATCATCACTTGTCCACCAGCTGCCTTGACTAATCCGAAGACACTCTCGGGTTCCTTTTGTAAACCACCTTTTCCAATCATTTCCGGACTCACAAAACAATGAGTTGCTCCTGAATCAAACATAACATGGGTTGCCACACCACCCATGAAAATAGTCCCTACGAATTCATCTAGAATCGTAAAAACCTATTCCGAACATGCAACACTCAAATTTCACAAAGAAATTTACTTAGGTAAGTGATAGGACTTACCAGTGATCGGACGAGAAGTGCTTGGCCTATCCGACTCCTCAGCCATAGCATACATCCACATCATAATCGCTTGCCTCTTTGGCGGTGGTGGCAGCTTCTCATTTGCCCGTTTCCCGGTTTACTGCACCAACTTCGGACAATTCGACCTAAAATGTCCCTCTTCACCGCAGTTGAAGCATGATTTCCCATCAGCCTTCTTTGGACAGAAACTTGCCTTGTGGTCTTTGCTACCACATATGAAACATATCCTTGCCCTACACTCACCGGAGTGAGTTTTTCCGCAAGTTCCACAAGGTCGGCGTCCACCGGATGAGTTTCCCGCAAAGGACTTTTTCACCCATCCCTTCTTCTGCCCAGCTCCACCTCCGGATTTTCCTTGTGGTACCACTTGTGAACTCGCTTGTTCACCCAGCAACTTGGCTTCCTCTTCCATTCGACTTTCTAGCATGGATGCCTTCTCCACTAGTTCGGCAACAGTCCCATAGTTACGAACAAGACAGCGGTTTCGGAGCTCAATCCGCAGCCCGCGCATAAACCGACGAACTTGGACACTCTCATCCTCAAGTTCACGTCCATCATACTTCTTAAGACTGTTGAACTCAGCCTCATATTCCCTCACAGTTTTGGTACCTTGACGCAAATCCAAAAAGGCACCCTCAAGCATATCCAAAGCTTCCGGTCGAAAGTACTTAGTGCGGAATTCTTCACGGAAAGTTTCCCACGAACAATCCGGATTCCTCAATCTTCCACACACTCTTTCCCACCAAGTGTGAGCGTCACCTTCCAAGTAGTGGACAGCAATGTCCTTCTTGTACTCATTCGGACATCGAACAGAAGCAAAGTTCCTTTCCATCCGACTTCTCCACTCATCCGCCTCAAGGGGCTTTGCACCACCGGAGAAGTAGTTGGTACCAAGCTTCTGCATTTGGTCCATCACCTTAAGGTAAGGTGGAATCCTCGGCAACATCACATCATCCTCCACGTTCACCACTGGTGGATTCACCACAGCAGGCACATTTGCCACTGACGGTTCCATCGCTTGCGCTGGTACCATCGGAGCAGGCGCAACAGCTCCCAACCTTGCCAAAATCTATGCCAGCATACCCATCACTTGGCCAAAATCCTCAGGAGCAGCAGCAGCATAGGCATTACCAAAACCAGCAGCAACACCAGCAGCAGCTTCCACACCAGCCGCATTAGTCACATTCTCGAATGCACCATCTACCGCATTCTCAACTTGTTCAGGATTCGTGTTCCTTTCCGAACCTTGAACAGAGTTTTCATCCGCCACATTCCTTCTTACAACCATTCTTCGGTTACCTTTTGCCATATGCAATTATCGAACCTTTACTAAGTTAGTTTTCCACACTAACTTAGTTTCATAAACCAGACTTACCGTGAGACCTTGGCATTGGAAGGATGGATTTAACCCAAATAACCCAGCTATGCTTAAGTGTCCTAGAACCGAACCTGGCTCTGATATCAAATTGAAACACCCTAAGTCATTTTTCTCAAATTTCCCTTAGGCGTTTTCGACAATTTTCAAGTTTTCTTAACTTTCTCAACGTTCGTTCTTTAAAAGTGACAGAAGCATGCATAACTGAATTTTATTAGGTTTTTAAAAGAGGTTCTAGCACAATGATAAGTTCGCTAGTAAGCTATTACATTGTTTAACACTAGACCAAATTTATTCAAACATAACTACCCCAAAATCATCATAAATCCACCATCCTTCCCTTCCGTGCCTTAGTCCTCACGAGCTGGTTCAGCAACAATTTTCATTATCTTGACCTGCATCCAAAAGAAGGCGTAAGCAACAAATTGCTTAGTGGAGCGGTCGTCCCATCTCACCAGGCCATAGTCATAGAATTACAATCAACATTTCGATTCACTTTATCAATAATGCATGTCAGTTTCTCTCATTTCTCAATACGTTAAGTGATAATCCGAACACCATAGATAAATCACAAAACAATAACACGAGTCTTACATATTAACCATGACAAGCAAACATGCACAAACATCAAGACAAGGAATCTAATGCACGAAAATAACCCTAGACTTAGCCACGGTCACGCACTCACCTGGATTCACAAACTTAGGTTTTCTAACACCTGTTGATGCTGAATCCTCGACAGATCTAAAGTTCCCTCGACAGATCTACAATTCACTCAACGATCTACGGTTTTTCCTCGACAAAAACCTTCGATCTCTCATGATAAACAAGTAACTTCGATCAGATCACTTTTCTCTCGATGATACTTAACGTTTTATCGATAAACACAAAGTCGATATCGAATCTTACTCGAAAACTCGACAATCGTCCACAGATCTACGATGCCGATTGTAACTTTCTCGACAATTCTCCACTTTCTGTCTCTGTACCTCGACATAAATTTTTATTAATGGTTAGATCATCGTTTCCTTCGATGATACTAAAGAGAAATATCGATAACACTTAGTATTCGATACTTACCCAATTTTCCACGACAGATCTTTGCTAAAACACGTCAATCCTCGATCGCGAATGACAAACCTTCACTGTTTTTCGACGATCGGCAGCGAAATTCGACAGAATCACACTTAGGTTCTTTCAGAGTTCTTAAGTGTTTAATTAGGGTTTTCGGTGATCACACCTTTTTATAACACTTAGGGTTTGCGATTATTTACCATAATAATCACCCTAATCACCGAATAATGGATGGGCCTAACCATTGGGCCCAAACTCGACACTAAGTCCACGATTCCACGAATCGATTTAACAATCCACGACACTGGCCCGTAAATTCTCGACATCGGCCCACGAGTCCACGATGCCGGCCCAGGAATTCTCGACGAATTTCGATTCCATCCGAAGATTCCTTATCTTTTTCGGAGATTATCCATTTTATCCGTATCTTATCCATTTCAGTCCGAAGACTTTCCATTTCTGTCGGAACATTCCATTTTTGTCCAAACCAACCTTGTCCGAACGTGACTCCCTCAACCAATCACGCGGATTTCTCGGAATTCTATGTCCAAACTTAGTTTTCCTCGATGATTCTCGACGATCCTCGACGTTCCTCGATGGAATCGTCGGATACGGGTGTTACACAAGTCCCTTACATGCTAAGACGTCCAAGTCGTTTGTATAAATTTACTTTCAAAATGGTTAAAACTTTTATGTGTAAATCAAATCCTTGACTAAAATAGTAAAATCTAATGAGAAATTATCAACAAGTTACACTTCAACTGGTATTGTGAAATCATTAGACAAATAACACAAGATTTTGACAAGAATGACGTCAATGATACAATGCTGTATAATTTTTTTTTTGATTTCCATTAATTAAAATTCACTAACCAATGAAATCTACTCAACTCTAAAGTGTAAGTGTCACTGTATCACAAATGTGTAGGTGACGCATATACATGTCTCACTCTCAATAAGGAAAATTGGTTTCGTTAATCTCTAAAGTCAACTTCAGAATTGGATACTTGTGGATGTGATTGACGCCCTGATTTTGACAATGATCAGAAATTCAGAATCATTTCACAAGATAGGGACTAAAATCCGCAATTGCGAGTCATAAATAAAAAGACTATTGATCAACTTTCATGTGACTAACCAAGCCTGCCTGCATCTAATCGCTTCTTCCCGAACTCTCCGTTTTGGATCATCGAGTAACTTTGCTATTGCTTGTAAAACCTTAAGTAAAAATTTCAAAGTCATGAGACGCATTTCTTACTCTACAAACTAAAACCTGCGTTTCCGATCTTTTAACTAACCTGTATTCTGAAAGGATAAATTCTTCTATGCGGCAATTCCAACAACGCAACAAGACACTGAATAGCTGTCTCCCTAACAACCTGCATTATTATATTTCATTAGAAGATCCAAGAATCAATCTCATTGGAAAAAGAAGATGCTACTGCAGAGAAAATGATTTGGCACCATTAGATGCGGATATGATGTTAGCTTGATAAGGCATTCGACGATTATATGTGCATTATCCTTGGCAGATTGTTGTCCTGCAAACAGAGCAAACCGTTAGTAGGCAATAAAAAGAAAATGTTATTTCTCGGGAAATTTGAATATGAAATGTCATTTTGAGCTTAACAACCATTGATATGACTCAACCATTTGATCACAATCCATTTGTTTGATCTTTGACAAATGAAGTGTGATTTTATATAATGCAATAAGCTTTCGTATTCCAGCATCTAATTTTTCTTACCTTTAGTATCAGTAAGCGTTCCAGATAAAACCAATAACAAACTGAAAAGAGTTTCTTTCTCCACAGAGTCTAAGCTTAAGACAGACAGGCCTTCCAGTATCAACGGTTGTAGCTGCACGGACCAATGTCTTATAAGAAACTGTTATAAAAGTACAAAAAACAAAGTATATATCGAGGCTCACCTTTTTGGTATTGTCCAATATGACAGTTACTGGGACATTGGATATAACATGCGCAAGAGCTACATGCAACATTGTTCTGAAACAATGACGAAACCAGTCAGATGAAAATAAAAATTGATTGTCGCAATAAATTGGAACTTGCCTATTTATGATGAGTATTTGAAATTTGGTGCAACAAAGAAGCCTAAAGTAATATGACTTTATGTGCTAGCTACCCCTAGCCAAAATAAAACTAGCAATCTTCAAGAGGTTTTCTTACTGTTCTAGAAAGGAACACTAATAAGGTTCTTGTAGGTGCAGTTGCATTCTTTCTAGGGAAATGACATAGGACTTCATAGTGAAGGCAGAGTACAACACAATGCTAATGACCAAACTTTTTTTTTTCTATGAAAGAGTAGTAGAACCAATCAGATATAACTTTATATAAAGGAGTAACAATAAATATACTTAAAGATATGTCTACCTCGATATTGGAGTCTGGGAATTCATAATCAAAGACTCCAAAATGGGAACTATTACAGAGAAAAACCGCTGCTTGTAGAGTGGCCGTATAACTGCATGAAGTTTTCTGTTCAGACACTTTTCAGAATCAGACATTAGTATGGAGAATGCATCTGCTGCATGTTTCATGGCAGAAGGATGCAGAGCATGCCCGGAACAGTTATTGTATTTTAAGCACTCCACTAGTACCGCAGCTATTTCATTAACTCTTTCATCACCCCGCATGAGTAAACCTTTCCCAATCCATGCTAGTCCTGTGATAGCATGGGTTTGAAGCTCCAGGGAATCACAGAAACCTAAACATATCTTTGACAAGGTTGTCTCACTTCCACATATAATTTTACCAGATCCATTAGAAGAAATCATTTTTACTGATGCGAAATCTGCGTGAAATATTTTATCACATGCTTCTTCCAAGGTACAATCCCAAGAGGTATATGTTCCACCAGACCCCAAGCCCAATTTGTTAACCATTGAACCCACAGCTTGAGCTGCTGGGATATAACCCTTAAGAACTGATACCAAAAACATATGTATAAGTGATTTTGCATCTGTAATGGATGCTGCTGGAGATGCAGCTATGATAACTGATGCAAATAGTGAAAGTATCAATTCATCCCTAGAGGACAGGTCACCCTGTAAACCCTCTAATGCATCAAAGGTCAAAGGAATAGACCCCATAACTGGAAGCGTGCTTGATGAGACCACACTATAAGCTTTTTGGATTATACTGTTCTGTGAATCTACCAAAGCAATTCCTACAACTTGCCCCATTGTTGTCATCGCTGCTTCAACAAACTCCTGTTGTAGGATAGCAATTAAATTCATACTGTAAATTCACAACATCAAAATAAATCAAATCTACTTGGAAAAGACACAAAGGGTATAAAGTTCATCCGAGCACTTACCTTACCATTAAAATCACAACTGAATACTCCACATGATTCAATCTGATTCCACATACTGATAGCAAAATGCACCAAGAGTTTCTCAAGACCATCTATCTCGGCCACACTTTTTGAGATCAAAACAAAATACCACGAGTCAAAAGGACTGATACGAACTGACATGCAAAAGAGGAACAAAGAATATTGGTCTTGGCAGACAGAAGGTATAGAGAGAGAATTTCCAATCACATGAAAAACAGTGCAGCCATACACACAACTAAAAGTCTAAATACAAGCTGGCAGAGCTAGATTATCTAAGATATAAGAAATCCACGAAAAGTTTGGGTACCGTGGAAGCAATTTGTTGGTCAAACACCCCAGGAGCTGAGAGCAATTGTCAATTGACTCGAAGTTTCCATTGACCTGAAAATTGTTTTCTAAAACTTAGTTAGATACAAGGAAGCTCTTGATCCCTTGCTTGCTGGAGATAGAAAGCAGTTGGCTATAATAGCAAGCTCTTAACATCGAGCTGGAAAGAAACTGTTAGCTCAAATATAAATGAAAACTTTGTGATCTAGAGTCATAGGGGTAACACATACATAGAAATCAGACAAACTGGAACAAAAAGCTTCTTCCAATCCTTCAACCATTTTATCCACATACTTTGGCCCAGTGGAGCAAACTTCTGAAGTTGCTTCTAATATCATCAGATATGGAAGACCACAATGACTAGAACAGGCCAATGGGACCAAATTGTCGACAACTATACTCATGTAGCTCATAGCCTTGTCACTCTCATGATACTGATTAATAAATGAGCCGATGCAGACCAGTGCTTTCAATGCCAGTTCCCACACCACTGTTTTGCCACTCTTGGCTGTGATGATTGATGTTAAGGTCATCAAAATCTTCTCGAATTCGGATCTTGATACAGGAGAAGCGCCGCCCCAAAACATACCCATAGTCAGCAAACCCTTTACTGTATTGATTCAGGAAAAAAAACATTTAGATAATAGGACTAAGAACACAGCAATCTAGAAAGAATTGTAGCACGCGTTCAGTATTACATTAAAGTAGAGGCAAGGCAAAGAGAGCAAGAACATGAAGATGGAATATATCTATTAAGTAACCACAAGCATTCACCTCCAAGATATACATCCGCAACAGAATCACCATTAGAGCTGCGTACTGCAGAAGTGAACACCTGGATCAATGGAACTGAGAAGCTTTTCACCATAGAGCACCATGATTCCTGTGCACATCCAGCTGCTGGAGAACATGCCTTGAAACCCAGGATAAGATCTTTTGATGCAGCAAGAAGTTCGATGCAAAGATGAAGACCTCCATGGTAGAGTCTGGTAGAGACTGTAGAGTTTCCGTTTTGAACAACATCACCAGCAGAAGTTTTCTCTACAATCCCTAGAGTATTCATAAGGCGGAAGAAAAAGGTTTGAAAGATTATATTGCATGACTGAACCGAAGCTTTGGCAGAAACAGACAGTATCTGACTGATAACAAGAACCTCCAGTTTGCTTGTGTCAGGCATTTGTTTATACTGGGAGTATCTAGAGATGGTATCAAAGACTGTGTTTATACGTATATCATCAACAACAAAACTTAAAAACGAGATATCTTGCTTAACAAGCCTCTGAAGAAGATTAACAGCTTCTTTGTGGATCTCATTCATTTCAAACCCAGGACTAGTGAGGGAATCTAGAGCAAAGGACAAGTGTGTCCCAGTGGAAGAATAAAATGTGTCTTTCAAAGCGGACCAAAGACCACCATAGTGCTTCTTCATTCTGTCTACTCCATATTTCATAGCGCAATCTTTCAGACATTTCAAAGAATCAACCTAGACAGATTTGAGTGGAACAAAAATAACTACACTTGTCCAACATCCGGAGTGGCACATAATCTAGATGTATTAGAACTGCGAACTACATGTTAAACACACCTTTGCGACTGGTAGTGAAGAAGAAAGCTTTTCAAGAAGCAAGGGAATAGCATACGGTTCAAAGAAAGGTGTCGAAGAGATTGCCAGCTGCAAAATTGAATGAAGCACATCAGTTAATTCAACCTAAAGTTGTACACATATATATATATATATACAGGATTTATCATCGCAGCAGAGAAACATATAAAATCAGAGAGAGAGGAAAAGTCACTGTACGTTGCCTTACAGCTTACAGAAAATGGAAATTAGATGCAAAATAGTTTTTTCTGTCAAATCTTCACACCATTTTCTAAGGGTTTAATTTTTTTATTTAAAAAAGAACTCTTAACCAGAATGATCAACTTGATATTTAACCTTGAGAACGTAAACCATTGGGCCACAATAAGACAGCAAGAACTTTATGCAAATCATGAATATTGACAAGATACTCACCAATAGTCCCCTTGAGAGGTCCTCTCTTCTAATATTAGCTTCATCATCTTTTGTCTAAAAACCCCAATAAGAACACACTAAACAGTTTAGTGAAAGAAAGAGAAGCCAATATATATATATATATCACATCATCAGAAGGATAGACTTTAAACTCACATGCGTAAAATGAAGTGGGAAGTAGCAACCAATAACATCAAAAAGATCAGATGCATCAGAAGCGAGTGAACCAGAAGGACTGGGGAACAATTGAGCCAAAAGCTCTATTAGATGAAAAGCTACCATTAAGCATTGAGGGTCTTTTTCTCCATCGATGGCTTCACATGTAGCATAAACAAGTAGATTACCCTAGGAAATGGTCGTTTAGTCAATAGGAATAGAAGAATATGAGGAAAGGCCCTGAGTAAATCTAAACAAGGAAGAAGACAAAAACAGAAAACTTGATGAACTTGCGTACATTTTGTCTGTATAAACTAACCAAACTAAGAGAACTAGGATAACCTGAATGTGACGGTTTTGACAAGCCGAGACCATATATTACATATTTGCATATTCAGATAATTATTTGCCTTTCTTACCAGGCTAACATAAATAGAGATTTAACGAGCCAAGAGCATATATTACATATCTGCATATTGATATAGTTATTTGTCTTTCCACCAAGCTGACGCAAATAGATTTGCAAGCAAACATTCCTCATACAATAGATCGAAATTTCAATTCTGAATTATGCATCGGCAAGTAGAGAACATTGACAAACATACCAAAGTCATAATAGCTTCAGAGTGTTGTTGTAAAAGGCACTCCAGAAGTTCAAAAGCGAGCTGCAAAGTCATTTAGCCGAAGGTAGCTTAATAATTCAAGAAAAAAAAACCATCATTCAGATAACAGAATACTACTAGTAACCGCTTCATACCTTGCGCTCATGCAGTGCTAAAGCTTGCACTTGCACATTCTGTATCATTGACTTCGCCATAGCTTGTGCATCAATGTCAGTGACCACACCAGCTACATCTTTCCTCTTTATTAGGGCCAAGCAACCAACAAGTGCCCCACGCAACGCTCTCCAATCTGCCTGATACAAGTACAACAACCGTTATGTTAAAAAAAAAAATCGTCTAGATTCATTAGAATTGAGTACAATTTGATCTAATAAAGTATCAAATCACCAGCTTTTCGGTAAAGAATCCAACGAGAGAATGAACAATCGCATCGGTCAATGGCTTTGCTTTCAGATAATTGAGAGTCTCCGCAAGCAAGAGAATACCTATCAACACACCAATAACCAATTCCGTTCAGATTGAGAGACATATAAACTCATTAAACTAAGCCAAGAGAATCAAAGTACCTCGTGCTCGAACAATGTTATCAGTTGTCGTCAAATACATCTCCATCTCTCTAACCTACACATTATCAATACAAGAAATTAACAACACAGAACAAAGACTATGGAAGATGAAAAAAGCGAGTGTGATAATAAGTTTACCAATTGGTTAATAGACAAAGAATCATTCTCCAAGGAACAAGCAATAGCTTTTAGACTATCATCCTGAAACAAACAAAACCGCCATGAAACTATTCTCTAGTCAAATTCGATAGGAGAGAGATCAAAAAGTACCTGCTGAGTAGGGGAACGAGTAATGTCAACAAAAGTTTCGAGATACTGAGTAAGCTGATGATTTGGTTCTACCATCCTCGCTCGCAGACCTTTGAGAAACAGTATGTGTATGTATAGATGAATCAAAAGAGCTTTAGGGTTTTTGATTTTTGAGTAGAGCTTCGCGAGCTCCGACGAGAAGAGAAGAGAAGAGAGAAAAATATACTAAAAGAGCCGCCAAAGGAAGTGTTAAGGAGAAGGAGAACGGAGTGGTATTTATGTAATTTAGTTGGATATTGGAGTCTATTTCCGTAAACAAACTCACTTTATTTTTTGTGGATTTTTTGTTTACGTGGTGGATGCACATTGGTCGGTCGTCGCGCTTATATGTTGGACCGACTATTTACTTAAGCCAATTGGGCTTAGTAATGAGAAATGGGCCATAATGGATTGGCTGAGCTCAAGTCGGAATTTCGGTAGGTGTCGGGTCGGGTTGAACTGAGAAAAAACAATGTTTTGTGCTTCCGTGAGAATTGATTTTTTTCGTTTCACGATTCTTTCAAACTCGAACTCATTGAGAGATCGTTGTCTCATCATATCATCCACCTTTTCCTGGATTTGCGTTTGATGTGGTTCATTGATTCGAAGGATGTTAATATGGGTTTAAAGTTCGGAGTCAATGGTTGAGATACTCCAATCTACGTACTCTCAAATCTACCTTACTCCAAAATGATCAACTTTACTTCTCCCTCTTAATTCGACTTTCTTCCCCCAATTTACCCTTATCTGTCAACCAATCAAAACTCTTCATATCTCGTCCAATGAAATCACGCCACACGACGATCTCAAACCCAAAACCCCTAAATTCGAAAGCTCCGTACGACGCTCGATTTCGATTCGATTCGATTCTTCAATTCAATTGTTTTGATTCTTCAATTCTTCAACTATTTTATTTCCAGCCATAGCCATTGTTAATCCGCAGAAGCTCTTCGAAGCTGTTGTCCCAATCGTACCTAGAGCTCGATCCCGATTTGAGCTTGAAATCTTTCTAGTCCACTGTAACTCGGATTTGAGCTTGAAAGGTGAGTAGTCGAATTTCAGTTTGTACCGAGCTTGTAGAAAATAAAGACAGTAATACATTGTCAATATGGAGGGCATTACGAGTATAAGGCAGATGATGGGTGTCGATGGGTGTCTAATAAACCTAAATTGATAGCATTAACGTTTAAGGATGAGAATGAGATAAATTATGTTATGTTTATTGATAGAATTCGATGGAAGCTTGGTATAGAGTTTGCAACTGAAAATCTGAGGTTGATTTACATTCCTCTGACAGTGAAACCTCCGATTGCTTTATATATCTTCGATGATGATGATGTTGATGGTTTTCTATCGACAATGGACAATGAGCAACGTAGAAGTCTTTTGTATGTGGAATTAAGTGAGTGCGTTGAGGAAGTATTAAGAAGCAAGGTTTGGAGTTTAGTTGGTGTGAATTATGAGAATAATGAGTCAAATCCTACAGTTCATGATGGAGCGATAATGCTTTAGGGCGCAGAGGAAGTTGATGAGGGAATGAATGCAGAGGATGTTAATGATGGGTATGGTGAAGATGTTGGTGTGCATGAAATTCTAGAGGTACCATGTAATGAAGAAGAAAGTAAGTCTCTAAAGATGTGGGAAGATGGCTCATGTTTGGAACTAGGACAAGAGTTTGTGAAAAATGAACAAGTGCAAGAGTTAGTGGCTAGAGCGGCACATAAGGAATGTTTTGAGTACATAATCGTAAACTCTGATAGTTGGAGATATGTGGTAAAATGTCGTGAAAAAGAGTGTAAGTGGTATTTACGAGTGGCCAAGCCTCAAAAATCTAAGAGAGTGAAATGGTCAGTTAGAGTATACAGGAAGATGCATTCATGCTCTCGTGCTACTGCCAGCACAAGTACTAATAGAAGGGGAGGTACACTACAATTAGTCGCATCTGTTGTGCATGAAGATTATCCAGGAGTATTGGAGACCCCTGATGCTAAAGGTCTCATTAGTCTTGTACAGAGAAAACTGAATGTGAAGGTGTCATACTCAACTGCTTTGAGAGGCAAAAAAATTAGCTGCAGCTCATGTGTGTGTTAATCCAGAAGAGAGTTACAAGTTGTTGCTTTTTTATTTGTTCATGTTAGAAAAGATGAATGAAGGTACTAAAACAAGTTACTAGTTGGATGAAAAACAAAGGTTTGAGTATGTATTCATTGCGTTGGGAGCTTGCATTGAAGGGTTTAGGTGTATGCAGAAAGTTCTTTGTGTAGATGCAACTTTTCTCACAAATGGTGGTGTGCTACTATTTGCTGCAGCCCATGACTCCAATCATCACCATTACCCCATTGCCTTTGGTGTAGTTGATGGTGAGAAGGACTGTAGTTGGAATTGGTTTTTCACTCAGCTGAGAACTATTGTACCAGAACATCCAGAATTGGTTTTATTACTGACAAAAATAAAAGTCTCATCAATGTTGTTGCTGATGTGTATCCGAGTTGTGAACATGGGTTTTGTGTATACCATTTGTCACAGAATGTGAAAGGAAAGGTTGGTAGAACTAGCAAAGAAACAGTTGCAACAAAATTTAGAGAAATGGCTCAGATTTATACACAATCTGAATTTGATAAGGAGTATGAAGAATTCAAGATTAGGTATCTAAAAGTAGGTGCATATTTGACAAAGAGTGTGGAAGTCAAAAAGTGGGCAATGTGTTATTTTGCAGGGGGTAGGTACAATATGGACACAACAAATACTGCAGAATCCTTGAATAGTGTATTCAATAACGCAAAGAAGTACTCTTTACTCTCTATGATTGATGTCATTGTTGCAAAAATTGCGGAGTGGTTTAACAGACACAGGCATGAAGCAGTCAGTGGATCAAACACAAGGAAAATGGTACCTTTTGTGGAGAATGAATTGTACACTAACTGTAAGGATAGTGCAAGCTTAAGAGTGAATACGTTGAACACCTTCTTGAGGGAATTCAGTGTCATTGGATCTGATGGCAAACCATATTTGGTGGACTTGAGGAGAAAAACTTGTTCTTGCAAACGTTTTGATCTAGAGATGTATCCTTGTGTCCATGCAATTGCCGCTGTGCTTGAATACATGAAGTTGGGTACTCGAACGATGGATATACATGTATATGATTTGTGTTCGAAATATTACACGTTAGAACAGTGGGCATTGACGTATTACCGGAAAATTTATCCAGTCCCGCATGTGCGTGATTGGGTAGTTCCCGATAATACACAGGCAATGTTGCTTTGCCTCCAAATTACCCGAAGCGAAAGAGTGGGAGACAACAAGAGAATCGATATCCTTCTGCTGGAGAGGGTCGGAAGAGGAGAAAGAAGAGTAATAAGGTAGTTCCAGGCCAAAACTTGGGTAAATGGTTTGTATGATATTGTAAAATTGGGACAACAAATTTGTGATAATTTAGTGATAATCTGATTTATTGATACTCTGTTTTATGTAAAACTGGGATAACAATTTGTGATACTCTCTTTTTAATCATTCATTCATCATACATAACATTAAAATGAAAAATAAACAACCCGTAGGGATTGAAATGAATCAAAACCATGTAACCTTTTGACGGAACTCTCGACAAAACTAAAAAACTTGGATGATCCAAAAGCAATCTTCACACATGGATCCTCTCTCACCACCTTTGAAATCCTCATTTCAATCGTTTTCCTAGCCATTCAGTTTATCACACTTACATGTGTAGAGTTTTCTGGCATTAAATTGAGCTCGCTTCTCTAGGAACTGTTGAGGATCTTCGTAATACCATACATATGGAAGGTTTGCATTCGCTAGTTTCCTTTTAACGCTTCTAACAAATTCTCTGCTTGGGTTGGTAAATTCTTTGTCGAAATTGTCTCTAGGACTCATAATCCTACGAAGGATGGCGTAACTATAAATAGCCACTTCGTAGCCCTTAAGAGCAGAATCTCGAAGATTTGAAAGGCCTTTATCCAAATCGCCTTCTCGGAAGAACTCTGAGAGACCCCTCATGAAGATGGTAGAAGCATTGTTTTTTTCAAAACAACGAACTCTAAACGAATCTAGTGCAGATTGGAAGTCGAAGGGATGTGGCCAGTTAAGACGTAAAAAGAAGCAATCAATTGATGACAAGAAATCATCATCTTTGACAATAGCACAAAAATTCTTACACGTCATTTTGAGCATAACCATATCACAGAGAGATTGTTGAGATACTATCAACATAATAGTGTTTAGCAGATCCAGTGGAAGATCTAGAAGTATGCGTTCTGAAGAGAAATTGTGTTTAACCCTCTTCGAAGAAGAAGAAGACTCGCCATCCTCAAATTTTTTCATTGTATCTTCTGGTTTGGTAAAACTGTGTGATTCTTTCATCTTTTTTCCTTATTTATCTTCTACTTATAATATTTGTAAGTGAAAAGTTTTCGTTAAAAGACGCAACTTGTAAGAATGAAGTGAAAGGTCTTTGGCGCGCGTGAGGTAAACTGAGCAGTCGTCATTAATTATGAAGGGACACATAACGTTATAATGTAATACTGAGACAACAAATATATAAATATTCAAACTAATGAAAAAACACCTTTAATAAAACCCTAATGAAAATCATTACAAAACAAATTAGGTTATTATATAAACACTAAAATGTTATTGCAACTGAATAAAAATATATAAAAAATAATTTTTTACTTGATTGCTACTAACAACAAGACATCCATACACAACATCCCTTATACTTTAAGATGACTTTCATAATTTTAATAAGATTTTGATCCTTCTGAATGAAATTATGTTTAACTACACATATTATGCTATGAAACTATTTGCGCAACATATATAAATCATTTAGTTTCTGGTAAAACTAAAATATTTTTGTTTAAAGTTGGTAAAACTCACAAAAACTTAAAAACTGGGAAAAGTGAAACTGTTTGTAAGTTGGTAAAATAGTCCGACTGGGCAAAACTATCTACTTGTTGTGGTCCCCACAACACTCAATAACTTACTGCGATAGGTGAATTTGTGGTCCCCACAACACTCCAGCGGTGCGTCTCAGCTGGTCAATTAGTCAAAGCGCACATGTGGTCCCCACAACACTCCAGCGGTGCATCTTGACTGGTCAATTGTTTTCCCGCTTCTCTCTTTCCCCAAAATTTCAATCTTCTCTCTTTCTTCTTTTTTTTTTCTAATTTTCCCCGATGTTTGTCAATATTTCTCAACGAGCCTCCACTCATTTCTCAACCAATATTTCCTCAAAATTGAGAGGAGTCAAAGGTTAGTTTTTTTGATAAATCTTAAATCTTGATAAATTATGATAAACTCATTTAAATTTCGATTCCGATTTCAGTTGTAGTCCTCTTTATCAATTCCGATTTCAGTTCAATTTCGTCTTTCAATTAGGGTACTTTGAAGTGTATATTTCTGGATCTAACTTGTGCTCTTGTGTTCTTCTGCTAGTAATAATGCATATCAGTCCAGTGACCAGCTCCGAGTCAGAAGCAAGTTTGGATCCATGTTGTTATACAGACGGAGATTACGGTGTCCCCACAAGATGTTTTTGTGGCCAGCGGGTTAAGGTATTAGTGTCTACCGTTCTGGAGAATCAAGGAAGAAGATACTACCAATGCTCTATGAGTGAGGTAATATAATTTTGTTTGAATCTGTGAAGTGTTAGTAGTATAATTTTGTTTCAATTTGTGAAGTGTTTGTCAAATAATTTTCTTACGACTTATGCGTAGGATGGTGATTGGCACCACATATCTAAGTGGTGGGATGTTGCAGTTGATGAGGAGTTAATACTATTGAACACCCGCATAGGAGATGAGCTTAAAAGATTGTCCATCCACCCTGAGGAGCACAGACAAGCGATTACTATCCCTAATACTGAATTGGAGGCAGTTCAACTGTCAATCCTACAAATGCGTGATGAAATTAGTGAACTTAAGGTGCGCGTGGCAAAAGCAGAAAACAAAATTCGTAGGTTAATGAATGTAAGGGCCAGCCCATAAGGGGTGCTTGGCTCGGCTACGCTATGTATGTGTAAGATATGACATTATGTTTGTGTTTCACTAGTTTCGTATGATGTTATGTTTGTTTGAGTAGTATTGTATCATAGTCATTCTCTGTGATCGTTTTGTTTTGTTTTGTTTGAGTATGGTTCAGACATGTAAAATTGGTAAAACTTTGATCGTTGTACACCTGGTAAAAATGTTTATTCAGCTTTGTGAACTTAGTAAAATTTGTGAACTGAAATTCACTGATATCATACATGTCCAAAATAAGCATCATACATGTCCAAAATAAGCGTCATACATGTCCAAATAAGTGTCCAAAATAAGCGTCATACATGTCCAAAATAACCATTAAACCTACATGTCCAACATAATTATGAAATTAATCGTCCATGTCTTAAAAATGCATAAGCAAGAACAGGTTCGCAAACATCTTTTAGATAAGACAATTCTTCAACTTAGACCCTCTTGCTCTTCCTTGTGACTGGAGGGTCGAATGACTCTTTCCTGAGGGTTGAATAACTCCTCTTCCTCCCCTTCTTCGTCTCTTTCTCTTTTTCAATAACAGTTTCAACCACAATTTCAATAACAGTTTCACCTGCAGCCACTCCAACACTATCTCTACCATTTTCCCCATTTTCACCCGCATCCACTCCATCACTTTCTTTATCATTACTACCAGCAATCACTGCATCAACCTTCAACAATTTTGTTTCAACAGTTTGAAACGTCTCTCCTAACTTCTCAATCTTCCCAGTCAGTTTTACGTCCAGTTCTGAAAGCATATCAACCAACACCTTGAATCTTCTTTCAACGATCTTCTTAACATCTTCTATTTGTTTCTGTTGGGCCTGTTTCTCCAGTTTCTCCTCAGCCTCCTTCACCTGAGCCTCATCGACAATCCCTTTTCTTCCCTCCACATCTTCTTTGTAGAGGTCTTTAAAACATAGTCTACTTGTTTAATGAAGTATAATCTTCATCCAACCATTAACAACATCATCATGTCAATCTTCTTCATCATCCGATTTTTTCATGTTGTGCGCCAAAAGAGTGATCTCATCATCAGTTGGTACAAGGATACTTTCAATCTCCTATGATTGAAAGAATAAACAAATGTTACTACTAAATATTCCAATTCATTTACTAACTATCATGTTACTATAACAATATCACCTAATTATTATTAACTAACCTTTGTTGTGCCAAGTGCATCATTTATCTCAAGAAGAGGGAATCCCCTCATAGAAATTACGATGAACTTGGACTTGCACATCCGAGGACAGCCACTGTCTGCACCTATAACATCTTCTCGGAATCTCTTCTTCAAATCTTGGATTGCCTCGAACGCCAAAAGTTATAAATTATACATATTATAATTTACATAAACAAAACCAACCAAAACTAACAATTTATCCACAAATTACCTCCACAGGAACGATGAAACTTGGATAGGTATGAGATGTTGATTTGGCACGACCCTTACAACTCTTCATACAATGTTTAATTTCTTTAAGATAGTCTTCAAAAGACAGTCTTCCCCATGGAAACGTCAAGCACCAATCAAGATCACTAACAACATTTATAAGAAGACTGTCTACAGCGGGTGCACCTGGGCCTTCCTTCCCTTTTCCTTTTATAACACTAGCTAGGAAATACAACACCGCCATCCTCATTCTATCTCCTCCCCAAGCCTTCATTGTTTTAAACTTCCTTTTCAAGGCACCATAGGTAACCTTCTCTTTCTTGAAATGCTTGTCAACTAACTTGGAATTCCCAAAACTCTTATATCCTTCTGGATACGCATGACAATGTAATCCCGACAAGAGTGCATGTTCCTTTAGAGAATACCTAATAGGAACTCCGTTCACCACAAACCAAGCTTCTCTTTGCTTCTCTACACACGTCATGCGGAGGAGAAGCATCCACATGCCCATGGTCTTGTGAGTTCTCTCCCTTGGCATGTGAAAGAGGTGGCGAAATTGAGGGTGCTCATGAAACCAACTCAACTCATCCGGCTTAAGTACTTCCTCTAATGTATCTACACACTCTTTTATATAACAACGGGTTATGATCTTCAATGGCTTCACATACTCGCTGTTAGGGAAGTACAACTTCAAAGGTTGCATTGGTTCGAATTCATCCTCATCATCTGAAATTTTTTCTCTCACCGGTGAAACTTCTTTTACCACCGGAGGCGCCGTCTTCTTACGCTTCCCAGTCTCCGACTTCTTTCACTTCGGAGGCACTGGTTTCTTTTACTTCGGAGAAGCCGAATTTTTGTTCTTCGTAGAAGCCGATTTCTTTTGCTTCTGAGGTCCCTTTCGTCCGTACCATGTCTTTGGCGGCATAATCTGAGAATTTCTTCAAATCCTTCTACGTAGTCTTCCTAGTTTTACCTAATCTGAGAATTTGAAACAACGAGGAAATCAAGGATAAAGGAAATCGAGAGAGCTTCTTCTTTTTACTGAACTGTGAAATCAGATTGAAATGTTAGGGATTGATCGTGAAATAGAGAGTGAAATGTTAGGGCTGATAAAGGGAGAAAATCGGAGAAACAAACCGATTAATTAGACATAAACCGACAAAAATTTCGGTTCTGATATCTGGTTTTTTTATATCCGATTTTAACCCGGATGGATCCGAATGGGTTGCATATTGGGTAGATACTAGGCGGTTGGGTCTGTAATTTTGTGTAAAAACTATGGGTTTTAGGTAATTTACACGTTTTTAGAATTAAAAAAAAAATACAACAAATTCGAAAATTGAGGAGAGTGTATCAGCACATTTATGTTTAATGAAGAGTATTTCAGCCATTGTCTCTAAAGTTCGTGGGTCTAAATGGGTACTTTGTTCAAATAAAAACATATTTAGTCTCATTTATCAGTCTGAGTTATATGGGTTTAAATAGGTAAACCCATTTAGACCCATTTATTAAATGAGTTTTGACTATATTTAACAGGGTGCCCTGTTAAACCCATTTATTTATTTTTTATCTTTTTTATACACATTAAACTATGAGTTTTTTTTGTTTTAAATGTTTTTATTTTATGAAGTTGAGTTTGTTGAAATATTTTTCTTTCGGCAAAAACATAGTTTTATCATGCTTTCAAAATCTTAGTTTAAAAGTATTTTGCATAAAATTATGTTCTTAATGTTTAATTAGTCATATAATATATAAAATATTATATGATATGCATAAATCACGTAAATTAAATAAATTTGTAACAATTAAAAGTTACATGTTAACAAATTCAAACTTTTTTTGGTGTTAAACAATAATAATTAGGAATATTACTAAAAACAAATTGTTAAACATAATGTTAAATGGGTCTAAACGAGTCTAAATGGGGTGAATCTAAATGGGTACGGATTGCCCATTTTACCATCCCTAATTGATTTCAATATCAAACGTATCCTAAGCCTCTGTATAAACACACGAGGTTGGTGTCTTCTGCACTTAGTTGATTACAGACTTTGATATCTCAAAACTACAGCAATCTCTCTCTATTTTTAATTAAGTATTTCGAAGTATGTGATTAAGTTAGTTTAGAGGTGTGTGTACGACTGATAGAAAAATTAAATATTTTTATTAATTCATATAGGAAAATGCAATATTATTAAAATATCAAATAAAGTTAAAAATAAATAATTTGCAAATGTTTTTCATTAACATGATATAAATATAATCACATTAATTTTTTTTACTTATACGTTTTGAATCAATGACACACAGAGAACTATTTTTTATTTTTATTATTTTCAAGCGAATAAATTAATAAATATTTTACCAAAATAAGCATTTTAATAAATTAATTATGGAAAAGTTTCCACCCAGCCTATATAACCGAATATATAAAATATATATTCTCTCAGTTTTAATAAAATTAAAGATAAAAACGGTAGGAAAGTATGATCAATAACATAAACAATTTCTTATATAAATCAATTATCAGATTCAACTAATCATATGCATGGGTCACTACCTAGTTAATCATAAAAACAAAAACATTTACATATGTGTTCACAAATAAAATTGACCTCCAAAGGAAGCATAAATCTTGGAATTGCCAAACTTTTTCACATTGCCTTAAAATTTGGGCTTCTTGCTAAACTAGACCCTTATTTAAAGTCAATTCCAAAACTAGACCCCTCTTCCTTTTCTTTTCAAAATGTCTTAAAATACCCTTCCCAGCTTCTTTTTTCACAAAAATACCTAGCGCAGACTTCTCCTGTGAAGTCTGGTAGCTGGGTTTGNGGGCGGTTGCGGTTTTAAGAGTTACTAAGCGTTTTGAACGACTGGTTTAGCGTTTGGAAATGACTGTGTTTGCGGGAGGTTTACGACTGGTTAACTAGCGGATGCATCAGCGGTTAGATAAAAAATAATAAAGATAAATATAATATATTATTATAAAAAGATTTAAAACACACAAAAATTATATTGTTATGATAAAATATAAAATATTAAACACAGTTAATAATTAAAGCTCATAATTAAAGTACTTAATAATTATTCAAAACTAATAAATTTTATAGTGAAATTTTTATTAATTATGCATTTGGTTCATCACTAAAAATTGTATCAAGTAATTTTACAAATTGTAAGAAATTGTATCAATTCCAAACTGGTCATAAATATTCTTAAGAATATTTTTTTAAGTTCACTTAGAAGACATAATTATAATAGAGAAAAACAAAATAGAGAGAATATGGTTAAAAATAATAATTAGGGTTTAAGAATAGAGAACTTGATACAATATATATATATAGGGGTAAATATATAATTTTAATTTTTTTTTTAATTCCTACTATGATTTTTTTCAAATCAATTCCAAACTAGTCATAAATATTCTTAAAAATATTTTTTGAAGTTCACTTATAAGCCATGATTATAATAGAGGAAAACAAAATAGAGATAATATGGTTAGAAAATAATAATTAGGGTTTAAGAACAGAGAACTTGATACAATATATATATATATATATATATATGGGTAAATATATAATTTTAATTTATTTTTTTAATTCCAGCTATGATTTTGTTTTTAAAAAATTTTTAATTTTTTTTATTACTCAACCGTAACCGCCCGCAACCGCAAACGCTTGCGGGAAGCAGCTTTTGAAATCTGGCGATTTAGAGTGGTTGAGAGCGGTTCGGAGCGGTTCAAAACGGGTTCTTTAATTGTTTTCAATTGCTAACAACCGCTACCACCCGCAAACACAGCGTTTGCGGGTGGTAGCGGGAGAACCAGTCATCACCTAAGATGAATAGTATTAATCTCAAAGTAAAGTATCACTTTTAATAGTCAGGAGCGTGATATATAGGCAAATGTGCCCAAAATTCTTGTAAAGACGAAAAGCATTATCAGGAGCTTGACTTGAGAGATTAAAGTCTGCAACTTTAGCTTGATAGTTTTCAAAAAGAAGCACATCGCTTGATTTTAGAGAATAAAACCAACAAGTTTGGCTTGATAGTCTACGAAAAGAGGCTGAACATTCTCATAAAGCGAATAACCATAATGTCATTATCAGTTTGAACATAATGTTTTTCAGAATATATGAAAAATACACGAGAGGACTTTGACTTACAATTTTGACTGACCCATTTGACAACTACGTTACATCGGGTAAGGTGATGACTGGTTCTCCCAATACCACCCGCAAACGTTGCGTTTGCGGGTGGTAGCAGTTGTTAGCGATTGAAAACAATCAAAGAATCCGCTTAAAATCGCTCCGAACCGTTCTCAACCGCTCTAAATCGCCAGATTTCAAAAGCTGCTTCCCGCAAGCGTTTGCGGTTGTGGGCGGTTGCGGTTGGGTAATAAAAAAAAATCATAGCTGGAATTAAAAAAAAAAATTAAATTATATATTTACCCATATATATATATATATTGTATCAGGTTCTCTATTCTTAAACCCTAATTATTATTTTCTAACCATATATTCTTTCTATTTTGTTTTCCTCTATTATAATAATGGCTTATAAGTGAACTTCAAAAAATATTTTTAAGAATATTTATGACCAGTTTGGAACTGATTTGAAAAAAATCATAGCTGGAATTAAAAAAAAAAAAATCATATATTTACCCCTATATATATATATATATATTGTATCAGGTTCTCTATTGTTAAACCCTAATTATTATTTTCTAACTATATCCTCTCTATTTTGTTTTTCTCTATTATAATTATGTCTTCTAAGTGAACTTCAAAAAATATTCTTAAGAATTTTTATGACCAGTTTGAAATTGATACAATTTCTTACATTTTGTCACATTACTTAATACAATTTTTAGTGATGAACCAAATGCATAATTAATAAAAATTTCACTATAAAATNCTTCTTAGAACTCCATGCTACAGCCGCATTGCTCATTACAAACACATAGCCAGAAGTACTTCTCCCACTATCAATATCTCCTGCGAAATCGCTGTCTGTATATGCTTTCATAATGCCTTCCCCATCATCTTTGTACATCAGCCCCATCTTCATAGTTCCTTTTATGTATCTTAACACTCTCTTAGCAGCCAAGAGATGAGCTACCTTTGGTTGCATCATGAATCTGCTCAAGAAACAAACTGCAAACATAATGTCAGGTCTCGTGGCTGTTAAGTACATCAAACTGACGATCAATTGCTTATATAATGATGGATCTGCTGCATCTTCTCCCTCCATGTTTTTTGACAGCTTCGTTCCTGGAACAATAGGATTGTTCACAGGATTGCAATTCTCCATTTCGAATCGAGAAATCACCTCAGCAGCATACTTCTTCTGACATAGAAAGATTCCATTTTCACTTTGCTCCACTTCCACTCCTAAAAAATAACGCATCTTGCCCAGATCTGTCATTTCAAACTTCAGTTTCATGGAAGCTTTAAATTCTTCACATAGGCTTGAGTCATTCCCAGTGAAAATCAAATTGTCAACATACAAACTTACAATGAGGACTCTTCCAGATTCATTTTTGTTGAACAACGTGTGTTCATGCTCGCACTTTACAAACCCTTCTTCTGTAAAATACTCTTCGATTCTGCTGTACCAAGCTCGTGGAGCTTTTTTGAGGCCATACAATGCCTTGTTAAGCTTGTATACCTTATGCTCCTCACCAGCCTTGACATACCCTTCTGGTTGTTCTACAAACATTGTTTCCTTCAATACGCCATACAAAAAGGCACTTTTGACGTCAAGCTGGTACACACTCCATTTTCTCTTGGCAGCTTCAGCTAACAATATCCTAATGGTGTCCCATCTTGCCACTGGAGCAAAAACTTCGTCGTAATCAACTCCATGTATTTGCGAATAGCCCTTTGCGACCAGCCTGGCTTTATATTTGTCAATCTCTCCCCTTTCATTCATCTTGGTCTTGTACACCCACTTGACACCAATCTTCTTCATTCCCATTGGCAGCTCAACGAGTTCCCACGTTTCTATTTTTTCAATTGCCTTAATCTTGGCATCCATGGCTTCTCTCCATTTGCTTTCTCTAACAGCCTCCCAATATGTAAATGGATCATCATGGGAAACAAATAGAGCAAAATGCTGCAGTTCTTCTTCTTCATCTGTATGTTCTTCTCCACTTACATAATCTTGTAAGTATATAGGTGGAGCCCTTTTCCGCACCTCTCCTTGATCTTCCGGAGCAGCATTTTGCACTTCTACATCTGTTAAGATCTCAGCTTCTCTTATAACTGCAGAGTTACCTTCTTCTACCTCTTGTACATTTTCTTTGTTGTTAGAGCTTTCTGCTGCAATAACTTCTTCTTCTTCATTAAACACCAACACGTCATTTGTTTCTTCATCACCACTCATTTCCCAGTTCCAACTCTGCTCTTCATCAAAAATGACATCCCTACTGATGATGATTTTATTTGTTGAAGGATCGAACATTTTGTAAGCTTTAGAGCCTTCACTGACCCCAAGAAATATGCACTTCTGACCTTTATCATCAAGCTTCACCCGCCTCTGATTCGGAATGTGAGCATATCCAATGCACCCAAACACTCTGAAATGACCAATATTTGGCTTAGTACCAGCCCAAACTTCTTGAGGAGTCTTGTCTTTCACAGCCGAAGTGGGACATCTGTTGAGAATATGATTTGTCCAGCTCGCAGCTTCTCCCCAAAACCTCTTAGGAATTCTCTTCTCAAGAAGCAGGCACCTAACCATATTCGTAATGGTTATGTTCTTTCGCTCAGCCACTCCGTTTTGTTGCGGTGTAAACGCAGCAGTGACTTGTCTCTTGATACCATGAGCCGCACAAAACTTGTTAAACTCTTTTGAAGTGAATTCTCCTCCATGATCACTTCTCAAACACCCAATCTTCATTATTTTTCCTCCAATTGTATCAGGCTGAATTGGTCCAGACAAGTCTGTGTGTATGAGCTGCAACTTTTCTGTTGCTCTCCAATTAGCTTGCTTGGGAAAGGTCTCTCTGTGTTGCTTCCCTTTTGCACATACTTCACATACTCCACCGATTATGGCAATTTGAGGGAGCCCCACCACCATTTCTTTCTTTGATAATAACTGCAGGCTCTGTTGATTTAAGTGACCAAATCTCTTATGCCACAGACTTGTTTCATTGTTTGACACTTGTAGACATGTTGTTGATGACGCCTCAGCTAGAAGAACAAACATTCTTTTTGACGTCATGGTAGTGTGTATAATCAAACCCCAATCTTCATGATACACCTTGCAGCTCCCTTCTTTTATGAGAATTGCCAGCTTTCTTTCTTGTAATTGGCCTAGACTGAGAAGATTCGTTGTCAGATCTGGAACATATTACACGTTTGGAATGACATGACTCCTTCCTTTCAAGACCAGCTTCACACTTCCTTGGCCTTGTACTCTCATCCTTGAGTTGTTTCCCAATCTTACTGTGTGCATGAGCCTCTCATCAAGGTCAGTGAACCAGCTTCTATCTCCAGTCATGTGATTTGAGCATCCCGAATCCAGAAACCACACTCGATCTTTTTGTGAATCTTCCTCTTCTACAAATGCCATAAGAAGAAGTTCTTCCTTTGCTTCAAGTTCCACATAGTTTGCTGTGCTATTCCACGTAGGACATTCAGATTGATAATTTCCTAACTTGTGACATTTGAAGCATTCTATGGTGGCTCTGTTGCTGGTCCTCCCACGACCTCGTCCTCCTCTATAACTACCTCGACCTCTTCCTCTGCCTCTTTCATATGAGACCTTCAGAACTTGCTCTTCTTCCACATATCCCCTCATCCTCTGCTCATGGACTAGTAGACTGCTTTGTAGTTCATCCAGCGTGAGATTATCCAGGTTGTTGGATTCTTCAATCGAGCACACTACATAGTTAAATCGCATCGTCAGGGATCGTAAGATTTTTTCTGAGATGGTATTCTCTGAAAGTGTATCTCCATAATCTCTCATCTTCTTAGCTATTGCAAGTGCTCTTGCAAAGTAACTGTTTACGTTTTCACCTTCCTTCATTTGAAGTGTCTCATACTCTTTGCGCAACGCTTGAAGTTGTGCTCTCTTAACTTTGGTGGATCCTTGGAATTTCTGCTTCATGCTATCCCAAATCTGCTTGCTCGTATCAGTGTTGAGGATTGTGTCAAGAACGTCTCTATCGATGGA
>SMJT01000018.1:0-32779 GCA_004349715.1 Crucihimalaya himalaica
CACAAGAGAGAGATACTTCGTTCAAGAAGTCTACTTCGCGCGGAGGTTAGAACTGTAATTCGCGTTTCTGTTTTTTTTGTTTGCAAATTGCAAATAAGGGGGTTAATGTCATTTTCATACCCTAAAGGTCTAGTTTTGCATTTGTTTCAATTTGGGGTCTAGTTTTGCATTCAAACTCAATTTTGGGTCTATTTTTAGCAATTCGCCCAAGATATTATAAGATTTGATTTTGTTTGTTAAATAAATTATTATAGTTCTTAAAATAAAATAACTTAAAATGACAAAGACTAGTTTATAAATAAAAAAGTTCACTCTAAAATAGAGTGGAAAATAGGATTACTCTATATTTGGAGTAAAAATAGGTTTACGCTATTTTTGTGTTGAAAATAGAGTGGGGTTGGAGCAGATTTTACTCTAAAATAGAGTTTGGTGTAGGATATAGAGTGGGATTGGAGATGCCTTGAGAACCCATAACTTACCGCTTATCATCTTTCTATTGATTTAATTATTTTCAAATACTAAATTTTTATTATAAAATAAAAATATGTTATAAATATTATTTTTATATTGATTAAGAATCTCTTTAGATATTTAAATAATGTAAGTGCTCTAAGAACATCTCCATCAATTAGTCTCTTGACAAATTATATTAATATTTGAATAAATTTTAGTTTTATGATTAAATTTTAATTTTTAAAAAAAATGAATCAATTGTAATATGATAAAGGGTTAAAAGTTTTTAGTGAGTTTTTCAAAATATCTTGTTTGAGAGACTCTTTTTCTTCTTTTTTATTATTTTATATTTTTTTATGGGAGAATCTCTAGCGTAGAGATCCCAATAAATATGTTCTAAATACTCTATACAAAAAATTTATATGCCATGCTTCTTGTCATAAAATTATATATATATATTTATCATGCGAAATCATCGATGTAATCATCTTTTTTCGGAGCTTTTTGACTGATCAAGACGTCAATGCTTCTTCATATCATATAACATGGTCCAAACTTGATTCAAAGTCATGTATTTTTCCTAAGTTACACTTAAACAATACGAAAGACTACATATACAACTAGAAACATCTAAGCGTAAAAACATCTTAAGACGCCTAGATATTTCTTTTAGATGTAAAGATAAAAGGAGAAAACAAATAGAAAATGAAATAAATTGGACACTAAAAATTTTGAAGAGTAAATACAAGTACTTTTATCATAGTCCTTCATGTAGCTCCCATTAATTTGCTCCAGAATCTCGACAAGTATATGGTGCTCAAAGTAAAATCTTTTAAGAACATGTGGTGAGGACATGCCTGAATGTACCCTTTTAATAATATATATATATATATATATATATATATATAGAAGCTCTCATTCTCTCATTGCTTACAGTTTGAGATCTCGTTACATAAAAATTAGAGAAATCATCTATAATAGCTCTGAAAAATTATATAAATTACTATAAAAGCACATCCAAGGTATGGTTTACTGTAATAACATAGAGAAGATGAATAATGACCTCTAATTTGATCATATGGATTGAGAAATTTGTTTTTCTTTTCTTGTTATGACTAGAAAATTTATATTTTTCCCTCTTAGTGATTGTTGTGGCTAGTCGACGAGGGACAAGGTGAAATGTTTGTGTCAAGTAATCGCAACACAAATCTTTTTTCAATAGTTTTTTTTTCGGTTTTTGAAAGTGGTTGGAACTTTGGTAAATTAGTTGTATAGGTTTTTTTTTACATGTATATGTTTGTTCATTGAGTTAGTGATTAATAGGTTGACTCAAATCTCTTATTTGATGTCTTTTATATGTTAAAATCAAGCCGCTGATGAAACGCTAAATTAGTAAGAGAGGAGGATCAATCAGTTGGGTTGAGAAAAAAGATGAAAGAGAGAGAGGGCAGAGGAAGAATTGAGAAAGAAGAATCATGAAGGGGAAGAGATTTTGTAGCTTCTTTACACCAAGTCTGTTGTGATGGGCATTTAATCCAAATGTTTGGGTTTACTTAAGGGATCGCTTAAACTATAGGTTAAAACATGAGTAGTATAAATATGTATGTATAATCACTTAATGAGATATGTAGAAATGAGATTAAATCATTAAAGAAACGAGAGCCGGCTGAACTTAAAAATCAAACATAGTATCAGAGCTCATTTGACTCATAAGGCATGAAAATTCTAAGAAACCCAAAACATGGAAGAAATGTCAGGATCTATAAATGGTGAAGGAAGACGGTGCAAAATTTTTGTATGAAGGAAAACCATAGCAAAAGTAAGTATTACCTTAAACTAAGTTATGAATCCCAATTTGCCTTAAGGCAATTCACGCCACAGAGAGGTTTTTTTGGTTGTGGGGATCCTGGACATGTGGTTCAGGAGTGTCAGTACAAGCAAAACCTCAAAGACAAACTCAAGAGTGTGGAAATGAGGAACCTAGTCTATTCAATGCAGCTCATATTGTCGCTCATTCTGATAGAGACGAAGTGTGGCTAATTGACAGTGGTGCCACAAATCACATGACCAAGAAGAAAAAGTTCTTTTCCACAATAAATAATTTCAAGTCCCTATCGAATCGAAAATAGACTCAAGTTAATTAACACTCGAAAAAGAAACATTGAAGTCATTACTAAGAAAAAAGTAAGAATAATCAAGGATGTGTTATTGGTATCAGAGATAGACAAGAATATCCTAAGTGTTCTTTAGATGGTAAGAAATGGGTATCAGGTTTTGTTTATAAGTACTAATTGTATGATTCACAACCATCATGGAGATAAGATTGCTAAAGTTGAAATGGTGGGAAAAGCTTACTTACTTCATATGAAACCGGTAGAAGAGAGTGTATGTGAGGCCATGACAAAAAACTTATCAGATCTATGGCACAAGAGGCTTAGACACTCTGTTTTCCACAACCTGCAAAATTTATAGACCAGTCAGATGGTAAATGGTTTACCTAAGTTTAAGGTGAGACATGATGTGTGTGAGGCGTGTGTGAAAGAGAAGCAGTATAGAGAAGAGATTATAAAAACCTCAAAAACCAAGAGTTATGAGATTTTGGAATTGACCCACATAGTCATCTATGGACCAATGCAAACACCATCATGTAGTGTACATACTTATATTTACTAATGACTACTCACAAATGTTGTGGGTTTTTTCTAAGATGAAATCAGACACTTTCTTAACCTTTAAGAAGTCCAAAAACCTATTTGAAACTCAAACAGGAAAGAATCAAGAAAATAAGATCGGATAGGGGAGGATAGTTCAAATCATATCAATTTTCAAAGTATTTAGAAGAGAGACAATTCACAGTGGCATACTTATCTCAACATAATGCACTTGCAGAGCATCTTCAGGTCTTTGTTTGCATCTGCCATGTTGTAGATTCCTACGTCAGGGAGAATAAAACTTGATGACATGTCAGGAAAACAATGTTTATGGGGGTATAACAGTGTTAGCAAAGGATACATGGTGTTTGTCATGAGTACACAAAAGATAGAGGTTTCAAGAGATGTTGTTTTTGAAGAAAACAAAAGCTGGAAATGGGAAGTTCATGAAGAAATTGAGAACCAACCTGAGACTACTAACAGTGATATCAACTCACCTATAAGAATAATTAAAGAAACACAAGTGAGAGAGAGTGTAAGTCCAGAGTGTAATTGAAGAAACTCATGAAGAAATTAAGTGTTAGAAATGAAAGGCTCTAAGTCAATCCAATACCATTTCAACTAAGTGAAATTGGGACAAAAGGTGGTCGCTCATCGCGACTGGTGCATATAATTAAAAGACTAAGTGATATATACGAGGAGATGGAGGGACAAGGGAGTGAAGCAAACCAGACTGAAGAAGCTTGTTACTTTACCTGGGAGGAACCTAGTTCATTCGAAGAAGCAGTAAATTACAAGGAATGGAGAATAGCAGTGGAAGATAAATTGCACACAATCAACAAAAATGAAACATAAGAGCTAGTGGCGCTACATGTCGACAAAAAGGTAATTTATTATGTCAAATGGAAATACAAGGTAACAACTGATGAACAAGCGAAGATTCAAAAATTGAAACCTAGATTGGTGGCTAGAGGATTTACCTAAACCCATGGAGAGGATTATGGAGAAACTTTTGCACCATTATCTATGCATGAGACAATCTGAGTACTTATTGCACTTGTTTCACAAAAGGGATGGAACATACATCAGATGGAGGTGAAATCAACATTTTTAAATGGAGAGATCACATAAGAAGTGTATGTAAAGCAACCTCCTGGTTCTAAAGAAGATAGAGCAGAAGGAAAAGTGTACAAATTGGTTGAAATAAGCTCCTAGAGCCTGATACCAAAAAAAATTGACTCATACTTTTTCTCTTAAACCCAAATAAGCCAAAGAAGAAAATGTTACGTTACACAAGAGTGTAAGGGTGAAATGTTAGTAATTAGTCTTTCTGTTGATGACATTATTATCATAGGAAGTAGTGAAGATAGGATAAGAGAGTTGAAAGAAATTTAAAGAAGTCGTTTGAGATGACTGACCTAGGAAGATCAAGGTATTTTCTCGGTTTCAAGATAACCTACACAAAAGAAGGGATCTTTCTAAGCCATAAGAAATAGGCTCAACAAATTTTAGAGAGGTTTGGAATGGAAAATAGCAAAAGTGTGAGCACACCTCTCATACCACATAACAAAGAAATCTATCTCGGCATGAAACTTGAAAACCCATGACTGTACATGAGCAGGATTGGAGGTCGTCTTGGGCATACAGTGATTTCAGGTTATTCGGTTTGGGGGAAATTCAGTTATTTAAGGAACTTTCCGAATTAAAACGAATAAAAATTCGGTTTGTTTTGTTCGATACTCAGTTTATTCGGTTTGGTTTTCGTGATTAAAATCAATTTTGAAATAAACCAATTTTTTTTTTAAATCGATTAATTCAAACCAAATTAGACCAATAACTAAGATAATGAGCTCAATTAGAAACAATACAATTACTAACCAAAGGATTAATGGGTCAACCTTAGTAAACTTATACAAACACAAGCCCAAATTAAATAACAAACCAAACCCAACCCATCTATAACTAGAGTTTGTTGTTATGCTAAGCCGTCGTGCGACAGCGACGATAGCGCGAGGGTGACGACGACGCGATGACACGACGAAGATGACGTCGCAAAGGAGAAGACGATTTATTCGGCGATAAAACTCCACGAGATCTGTGGAGGCTCTGCTCTCGTCAGGGGTGGGCATAAAAACCATAACCCGAAAAACTGAACCAATTCAAACCGAAATAAGTGGTTTGTTTGGTAATAATTTTACCTAATAATCCATTTGGTTATCATATTTCAAAAATTGTGGGTGCAAATGGTTGTATGCAAATTGATGATTGAAAAAAATTAAATTTTAAAAAATAGTTGAATATCATTCAGTTTGTTCCTCTACGTAATAGTAGTCGAATTAATTGAACAATTTTCCTTTGTAATTTGTTCATTTGTTCAATTTTTTTAATTGAATGGGTGGAATCAATTTTTCAATTTATTCATATCAAATGGTAAAAAATTAGATGAATACTCATTCAGCTTCTTTCAATTAAGTCAACCATTTGCATCATGTGGTTTTAGGTTTGGTTTGGTTAAAAACCGTAAAACCGAATGATTTATTCGGTACTTCAATTGAAATTAATATCTATATATCTATATATATATATATATATGTTTTGTATTAAATTTATATTTATCTTTATAGAGATTATATATTTGTTCTGTAATTTAATAATCTAAAATCTAAAAGTGAAGTCTATAAATACAATTTTAAAAAAATCTTAAACTTCTAATAACACAAACAAAATAGTTTATGGATTCTTTACACAAAAATACGTAGTTGTACAGTTTCAAATACATTATAAAATATTAAATATTTAGATATTTAAATATAATTAGTTTTCAATATTTATTTTTATGTTTTGTTGATAAGAGATTCATAGGTAACATGAACAGACGAACAATCGTGGGTGATGACGATTGATGATAATATGAGTTTTTTTTCTAATTTTATAGGTTTTAGTTTTCTAAGTTTCCTTTTTATAGATTTAGTTTAAATTTAAGATTTGGGTTTATTGACTTTTTTATATTTAAGATTATAATCTATTTTTTGAAATTTAAATTTAAGTTATTTTAGTTAAATGACTCTTGTTTATTATGATAAAATGTATTTAATGGTTTGGTAAAAGCATGAGCAAAACAAAAAAAAAAGTAACCAAATCGAACCAAATATCATACGATTATTATATGAATAAAACCGAAAAACCGCTAACCGAAAAAAACTCGAACCAAACCAAACTAAGAATGGTTTTCACATGGTTTATGTTTTAATAAACCGGAAAACCAAAAAACCAAACACTCAACCCTAACTCTCGTTGTCGCTTCTCTCTTCCAAGCCACCAAATCTGCCAATGTAACAAGTCCTCAAACGTTAAAAGACTTCGATGGAAACAGACATCAAACGAAGAAGCGATCAAGGAGAAAGAACAAGAGCTTACCCCTAATGATGTCACAGTTACGGGTTGAATCTCTGAAAAAAATGTCCTCTTAACCACGATTGAAATTCGAGAGAATGAAAAAGGTGGTAGAAGATGTTGAATGATGAAGGATAAGAGACATGATGACGATTATTGAGAAGAAGATGAACTTTGCTCAATTTTCCAAGAGACATAGGCGAAGAGGCGAAAGTCACAATATAAGAAGAAACGAGATTAGGGTTTTAGTGACCCATTAACATTATATATGGCTGCGGAACCTCGGTTTAGGTTAAACCCATCAGTTCTGATTACCGAACAGACCCGAACCTAAATCTGAGTTCCCAAATTAATTTTGCTGATTGGCTCTAACCACTGCAAAATCTTGGCACGGAGAACCAAATTTGTTGGTTTTCTCGGTTCGGTTTCTTTGGTTCAAACCGAAAGTCCATGACAAATTGGAGGACTTATGTTCTTAGCCGCCACCAGACGTGATCTTGCCATCGCTGCTTCGTATCTGTCAAGAAGTTTAACCGAAGCAAATGAGCAAGAAGCAAAGAGGGTGTTACGGTATGTAAAAGGAACAATAGATTATTTGTTGCATTTCTACAAAACTAGTAATGTTGAACTAACCAAATTCATTGAATAGGACTAGGCATGCTGCAAGGAAAATTCGAGAATGCAAAAAGAGAAAACTAATCCAAAATGCGAGGGAGATTCTCAAAGATGATGAAGAGTACTCCTGAGGAAGCATCGAAATATTGCAGAGGTAACGAGGCCCCTAACTTCAAATTTAAAAATTCATCAAACGACTTAAAAAGGGGTGTTTGAATCAAGTCGCTGATGAATCACTAAATTAGTAAGAGAGGAGGATCAACCAGTTGGGTTGAGTAATAAGATGAAATGGAGAGAAGGCGGAGGAAGAATCGAGAAAGGGAAGAGCTTATGTAGCTGCTTTACACCAAGTCTATCGTAATGGGCCTTTAATATAGACTAGGCCCATATCCAAATGATATGGTTTACTTAAGGGATCACCTAAAATATAGGTTAAAACATTAGTAGTATAAATATGTATGTATAATCACTTAATGAGATATGGAGAAATGAGATTAAACAAACAAGAGGCGGCTGGACCAAAAACTCGATGTAGAAACAAGAGGCGCTTCAGATTCATTTTTGATATGTATGTAAGTATCATTATGAATTAATGTGTGAGGTTTTAACCTTCGTAAAAGTTTTAAAATCATTCAAGAATTATGGTGTATCATATTATTTTTTAAGATAAAATCAATATTCGATTCACTATAACGTTCGATCGATTTTTGTCGAATCAATTCGGTAAAATGTTTTAGATAAGATTTCTTAGCTAACTCGTATTATTTTATAAGTTTGGTTGTTATACGCTATTTAAATCATTAAATAGTAATAAATCTTGATTTTTTATAATTTACTTGGGATTTGGTTCTGAAATAACTAGAATGTAAGCAACAAGAAAACTTATTTTCTTTTTATTATGAATCACTTAAACAATCTTTACAAATCTGTTTAATCAGATTGACACGCAATCTAACATAGACTCATTCCACAAACGACTTGTTGGTTGTTAATAGGTGTTGTATATCAAACCTCTACACAATATTGAGATTGATATTATGAAGAGGAAAATAAGGGTTTTCTAATCCGTTAGCAAGTAAGTTTTTGTTTTTATCAAAAGCATCGTATCACTATATACCTTATGCAACATCATAATCATCTGTTTCCCAACCCATTTGTCTGATCTAGACATCAATGTATCTTCGTTTCTTGTGTTATACGGTTCATACTCGGTTTTTTCCGCAAGTTACACTTTTATGATACGAAAGACTACAAATACAAATAAATAATATCGATGTTTAGATTCTGATATTTTATAACATAAACTTTACATTCTGAAAATTTTACAAATATTTTTTCATAGTTTTAGATGCTTTAAACCAAAATTGGTTTATAAATGGTTAGCCATTTTCGACCACTTTGGGTCAGATATTTTTCATTATAAACTTTTGACTAATATTTGAAATCGTAAATATTGGTCGAAAAGGCTTGGCTATATTTTTGACAATAAAAACGATGACAAATAAGAGCATCATCAATGGGTAGTTCTTAAATATGGGGTTCTTAAGATTGTATGTATATAAAATAATAATTAAATATTAAAAAAAATTTTAAAAGAAGGGAGAAGAAAGAGGTTGTTAAGATTGTATGTATATAAGATAATAATTAAATATTAGAGGGGTTTTTAATGAAAAGAGAGGAATTGAGTTGTTAAGAGTGTATGTATATAAAATAATAATTAAATATTAGAAGGGTTTTAAAAGAAAAGAAAAGAATGAGGTTGATAAGATTGTATGTATATAAGATAATAATTAAATAATGTTAAGAAACCCAAATTAAGAAACTTGGGTTGATGATGGCCTAACTATATAAGTGGACATTAATCGGTTGACCAACTTACGTGGAATATGTTTCATCAAATATTTTTGACAAAATTTCGACTCAAATTTAACCTGGTCTAAACTTTTTCATTTCAAATATTCATCATGTAGTTTAGTCTAAATTTTGTTAATAACAAATTTGATCTGGTCAAAAATTTGGTAGAAATTTGACATGTTTTCTTATAGATATCTACCAATATGATTTTTTCTCTGAGATTACTTACCATTTCTTTTCGTACCAGCAAATGAAAATAGAAGAATGCATTTTCATTTTTGTTTCGTTCCACCAATTGTGATTTCTAAATTAGTTTCCTTTTGGTTTACTAATAACTACTTATTTCATAAATTTCCACTTTTGACTCAATAATGTCAAAATTATTATAATGCATATAATTTTCTCCAGTAGTCTTATCCTCAGCCCATATTGAATCCATAAGATTTCCTACCAAAACTGCTTTACGACTTACAAATATGCACAGCTCAATCGTAATCTTCCATGAAGAACTTTTCTTACTTCGGCCAAAATTGATTATTATTTTGGAATAAGATGTTATGAGTGTTCCTACGTGATATGTTCCAATTCATTTGTGTCAAACAAAAATATTAAAAAAAACCTCAGAAATGGTATTGTGCAAAAGTTTGACTCAAAATTTAAAATTTGGATTTCATTACCATTTCAAACGCGCCAATATAGTATGTACTCGTTAGTCAAACTCCATTAACTAAAAAATCATTTATAACATAAGAACTCGAATGGTAACAAATGTATTATGAGGATTAGCATGTTTTACATACGAAATTACTTTTCAGCCACTATGTTTACATACGAAATTACTTTTAAGCCACCATGAAAAATTTACATGTTTACTTATGAAATTACTTTTAAGCCACCAGGAAAAGCTTAAACATATAACATTGCAAATGTTTTAGAAATGGTTTTATCTTATTTTTGTTGGATTAAAGTAGTATAGTGAAAGAAAACAAATAAAACATTCTAATATGCAAATAAACTAATTCTCGCAAAGATTAATATTACAAGATTATAAACATTCTAACAAATATTGTGAAACTTATTTAGCCGGCATACTATTACTCTATTTTGTAGGGATTGCGATATTGGTTCGGCCTATTATATTTACACTCTAACAAATATTGGAAGAGTTATTTGATTTAAACTATTATTTTTTTGGTGAAGTTTGTGGTGCTGGACCGACCCATTACGATCTAGTTCTAATATTGATTTTAAAAAACTAACAAATAAAAGTTATTGTTCATTAAAAATTAGTTTATTGGCATATCATCATTCCCTTTGCAACGTAAATATAATTATCATTTTTTCAAACTCTAAAAAAGAACAAATTATGGAAGATAAAGAACAAACAAACATTGCAAAAAAACATTAATCCCGAAACTTCAACTATTAACTTCAGTAAAAAAACACAGGAAATATCAGACTTCGTAACCAAAAACCAGCCGTAAAAACTGACATGGTGTAGTTAAAGAGGGAATTATGAATGTGTCAGATTTCAATATCATCATCATTAGCTGAGCTGATAGTTATCTTTTCATACACTAATACAATCTTCTTTAAAGTATTTATTATTAATAGCTCAATTTTTTAATTTTTTTACACTGTCAAAACATGTAACCTGTATCAAAAGATCACGAATTATAACTTCTCCAACTAAAATAAAACCTAGTCATTTTTTTGGTCGTAAATCAATATAAAATTGGAAAAAGCTGAAGTAAGACATAGACACCAGTAGTAGTAAAATGTGTAATTTTGTCTCTACTCTGGTTCTGCATAAAGCATATACTCAATTTATGAAAAAGAACAGAGCCAATTAATAAAACACGACTAACCAAACAGTAAAGCAAGAGGAAATTACGCGAACCGACTATACAAAGCTACAAGGGCAAAGTAGTAAATTGCACAATTATTTACGGTTAAAAAGGGAATGCAAAGCGGTAAGGGTAAAATTGTCAAATCGCTTAATGACTGAGGAGGCAAAGCGATAAGGGTAAAATAGTAATCTCGAAAATTTTAACTTACAGTTTCTTTTTAAAAACCGAGACGTCGTCCCACTCTCTCTCTCACAACAACAACACACAGTAACCATCTTCTCTCTCTGTACGGTTTTTGAAAAGGTTTTCGTTTTACAATGTCGAATCGTGGTGGTCACGGCGGCGCAGGTCGTGGCAGAGGAGGACGTAGGTCTGACCAGAGACAAGATCAGTCTTCTGGTCCGGTTGCTTGGCCGAGTTTACAACAAACCTCTGGTGGTCGTGGAGTCTCTGTTTCTGGCGGGAGAGGTCGTGGCAACGTCGGAACCGGAGATCTGACGGCTACGCAAGTTCCTGTTGCCTCTGTTTCTGGCGGAAGGGGTCGTGGTAACGTCCGAACCGGAGATCTGACGGGGACGCAAGTTCCTGTTGCTTCTGTTTCTGGCGGGAGAGGACGTGGTACCGTTGGAACCGGAGATCTGACGGCGACGCAAGTTCCTGTTGCCTCTGTTTCTGGGGGAAGAGGTCATCGCAATGTCGGACGAGGCGATTCTACCGGAGATCCGACGTCGAGTCTTGTTGTTCCTTCTGTTGCGCCTTCGTCTAAGACGATGTCTGTTGCTTCTTCGTCTAAGGAGGAAAGCAAGGTTACGAAGGTTTCTGACTCTGCTGCTGCTTTGACGAAGCTTCAGATTACTCCGACGGAGACGAAACCGGAGACTACGCTTCCTCCGGCGTCGTCGAAGGCGGTGACGCATCAGTTACGGCCAGGATGTGGTACTCTAGGGAAGAAAATCACTGTACGTGCAAATCATTTCCTTGTTCAAGTTGCCGATCGTGATCTCTACCATTACGACGTAAGTCTCCTTTGATTTTTATTTCTGTTTCTCGCTTTTTACTCCACGAATCTGCTATTGTTTGTCGTTTCTTGTGTTTTTTTTTCTGTTCAGTTTTTGTAAACCTTGTACGTCGAACGATGATTCTGCGTTTAGTTTCTGCGTTCTGGACCTATTTTTGTCGTTTGTGTTCATTTACTGTTGTTTTATCACAAAACATTTTGGCTGAAAATTTGTCTGTTTCTGCTGCTTCATCGGGTTTTTGTCATTTTACGAATCTACTGTTGTTTGTTCTTTTTTTTTTCTTTTATTGGTCATCTCATGTATTTTCGTATGTATTTCACCAAGTTCTTAGAGATTTTTGACACGATGTATCTGCTTTTCAATATTTGCGTTTGTGACTTGATTTGTTATATAGCGTTGTCGTTTCGTGAGTGGAGATGTTCGGCTAAAACTTCTTTTTGGGTTACAGGTTTCGATCAATCCTGAGGTTATATCAAAGTCAGTTAACAGGAACGTGATGAAAGTTCTGGTTAAGACATACAAAGAATCTCACTTGGCAGGGAAGACTCCAGCGTATGATGGAAGGAAAAGCCTCTACACTGCTGGTGCTCTTCCTTTTGAATCGAAAGAGTTTGTTGTGGATCTTACGGAAAAAAGAGCTGAGGGTTCTTCCGGGTAACGCCTTATTAGACTCTTTGTGGATGGGTTTTTTTTTTAAAAAAAAAAAAAAAATGCATAGTAGGAAATGCTAGCACTTTTTCTTACAGTTTTTTTTTTTTGGCATTGGGACTCCTTGTGGCAGGAGGGACAGGCAGTTTAAAGTTGCTATAAAGCTGGCGTCAAGACCTGATCTTTATCAGTTGCAACAGTTCCTGCGTCGGCAGCAAAGAGATGCTCCATATGATGTTCTCCAAGTGCTTGATGTTGTTCTCAGGGATGAGCCCTCTGATATGTAGGAAATCTGGAATTTGCTTTACTTCGTATTGTCAAAGTCTATGCACAGACTTAACATTCCCTGTATTGCTTTCTGTTCAGATATGTCTCTGTTGGGAGGTCTTTTTTCCACACTAGTTTGGGAAAGAACCCAAGTGATGGTAAGGGTGAGCTTGGAGAAGGTATCGAGTACTGGAGAGGTTATTTCCAGAGTCTAAGGCTGACTCAGATGGGTTTGTCTCTTAACATTGGTAAGAACATGCTATGTTTTCCTGGATTGGTGCTGTTGATTTTTTTTTTTTTGGTTCAGATTTCAATAATTTTACTTGTTTATGGTTTTGACTAGAGATTATTTTGATGCTTTATAGCTGTGTTATTTTCTTATGATGCAGACGTTTCAGCAAGATCATTCTATGAACCGATTGTTGTCACTGAGTTTATTAGCAAGTTTCTGAATATAAGGGACTTAAACAGCCCACTTAGGGACTCAGATCGACTTAAGGTACATATCTGACTTTTACTCCACCATTTAAATTATTAATATTAATAAAGAGGACGTCTTATATGATTCTTATCTTGAAAATCATATGTTGGTATCTAGGTGAAAAAAGTTTTGAGGACACTAAAAGTTACAATGCTACACAACGAAAGAAGTGCCAAGATTAGTGGGATTTCCAGCTGTCCCATCAGTCAGCTAAGGTGAAGATACTTACTTCATTAAGCCTTAACAAAGTGCAGGATCGTTGAACTTTGTTTTGTTGCTTTTCTTGGAAGAGGTTTCTGATCTTTGATTATAAAGTAGCTGATGTTACCTTTGTTCATTTCAGATTTACTCTAGAAGACAACTCAGAGAAGTCGGTTATACAATATTTTGCTGAAAAATATAATTATCGAGTGAGATACCCTAGTCTACCTGCTATTCAAACTGGGAGTGACACACGACCCGTCTACCTACCTATGGAAGTATGATTTCAGTTTAAACATCTACTTTGTTACCTCCATCATTTTCTTGGATTCATTTTGTATCATTAATAATTTGGTTATTCCTACTTGCAGCTCTGTAAAATTGCCGAAAAGCAAAGATACACCAAAAGGCTCAATGAGAGGCAAGTGACTGCGTTGCTAAGAGCTACCTGCCAACGACCTCTAGATCGAGAGAACTCAATCAAAAACGTAGGTTCTTTTTTGCATCGCATATACAATAGTTCCTCCGTCTGAAAAAGAGTTTAATTTTGCACCTCTGTTTTGGCTAACATCATGTTTATTGTTTCTATTATTAGTTGGTTGTGAAAAATAATTATAACAAGATTGATCTTGTGAGCAAGGATTTTGGGATGTCAGTGACTGCCCAACTAGCCTCGATTGAAGCTCGTGTACTTCCTCCGCCGTTGGTGATTTTCTTGACTTCATTTTTGCTATTACTTTGCTTTATGGCTATGCATTTTCTTTTCAGTGTTACTCATCACGATGTTGTTTCTGTTTGCAGTTGAAGTACCATGAAAGTGGTAAAGAGAAAATGGTAAATCCAAGGCTAGGACAATGGAACATGATTGACAAGGTACTGTCATTGACTATCATAATCCAGTTGCTTTCTGTAGGCACTTGAAACTAGTTACGAAATGTACTTCTATTTTTGTCTTAAATTTGTGATGAAGATTTGTACTTAATGCTTCTGTTGTGGTTCAATCTGTGTTATTAACATTTTGGGTCTCTTACCTCCTTTTGGCGATGATATTTTGTGCACTAGAAAATGGTTAATGGAGCAAGAGTTGCGTCTTGGACTTGTGTAAATTTCTCTACGCGGATTGACCGAGGTTTACCCCAAGAGTTCTGCAGACAATTGACTGGGATGTGCGTCAGCAAAGGAATGGTCTGACATATCTCATGCTTTTGGGATCTTGTCACAGTTTCACACCAGAAAAGTTACTAACTGTTTTATATTCTTTATACCAGGAATTTAATCCACAACCTGTGATTCCGCTCATCTCTTATCCGCCTCAAAGAATTGAGGAAGCTCTTAACTACATCCACGAAAAGGCACATGGTATCCAACTGTTGATTGTCATATTACCTGATGTGACTGGATCGTACGGTAAGTCTGTGAAAATGATTGGTTACATTTGGTGTAAATATATTCAGACTATCTGTTGAAGTTCTTTTTCTGTCTGCAGGAAAAATCAAAAGGATCTGTGAAACAGAACTGGGGATCGTTTCTCAGTGTTGTCAACCAAGACAAGCTGCTAAACTCAATAAGCAGTACATGGAAAATGTCGCCTTGAAGATTAATGTCAAGGTCCAGTCATCTGTGCTTCTTATTGTTTAATACTTCAATTGTTTTTTATGATGGTATAAAACGGTTATTTGTATTACAGACTGGGGGAAGGAACACAGTTCTTGATGATGCTATTAGAAGAAGAATACCCCTTATTACTGATCGCCCAACCATAATCATGGGTGCTGATGTTACTCACCCGCAACCTGGAGAGGACTCGAGTCCTTCTATTGCTGCTGTATGTATCTCTTGATAAATTTTACCTGTATCTCATTATACTACTGATTCATTATATAAGTTAATTCTCTTTTTGAAACTACAGGTTGTGGCCTCTATGGATTGGCCTGAGATAACCAAATACCGAGGATTGGTTTCTGCTCAGGCTCATAGAGAAGAAATCATCCAGGACTTGTATAAACTGGTTCAGGACCCAGAGCGAGGAGGATTAGTCCACTCTGGTTTAATAAGGTAAGAACAAAATATCTACAACTTTTTATGTTCTTTGATTTTTCACATGATCAATAAAATGGTCACTGTTTGTGATTGCAGGGAACACTTCATAGCATTCAGGAGAGCTACGGGACAGATACCTCAGAGGATCATCTTCTACCGGTAAATGGGTTTACTTGAAATGTAATAATCTATTAAGGAAGACCAGTTTTGGTTTTACTTGAATGTTATCTGTCTATGAGCAGGTTTGTCTAATTGGTATTTCTTTATGCAGTGATGGAGTAAGTGAAGGGCAGTTTAACCAGGTTCTGCTCCATGAGATGACTGCTATACGCAAGGCTTGTAACTCTCTCCAGGAGAATTATATGCCTCGTGTCACTTTCGTGATCGTCCAGAAACGACACCACACTCGTTTGTTCCCTGAACAACACGGGAATCGTGAAATGACTGATAAGAGTGGCAATATTCTTCCAGGTTCACACAATCTGCTCCTCTATCAACTTAAATTTTTTTTAATGATCGATAACATATTTTTATTTTTTATTAGGTACTGTGGTTGACACTCAAATCTGTCATCCGAATGAGTTTGACTTCTATCTGAACAGTCACGCTGGTATTCAGGTATTTCTTCCTTAATATACAAAGCAAATAATGATCTCTCTGTCTTCATCAGATTTTTAAGTTCCTTTTTGGATGTTTGTAAATGGTGTAGGGAACAAGCAGACCAGCTCACTACCATGTCCTCCTTGATGAGAATGGTTTCTCGGCTGACGCTTTGCAAACGCTCACCAACAACCTGTGCTACACGTAAGAAACAACATACATTATACATTTTTGACATGTTTTTAACTCAGTGAAACTAACAAAACATTAAAAAAATCGCATGCAGGTTTGCGAGGTGCACCAGATCTGTGTCAATTGTGCCACCAGCTTACTACGCACACTTGGCTGCATTTCGAGCTCGCTATTACATGGAGAGTGAGTTCTCAGATGGAGGCTCGAGCAGGTCGAGGAACACAACAACAAGTGCGGGTCCAGTCGCTTTGAAGCTACCAGCAATAAAAGATAACGTCAAGGACGTTATGTTTTATTGCTGATGAAGTGATGATACACTTCTCTTTTGCCAGTTTTAATAGCCGTTAATAATTTTAAAAAACCTATATTCGGCTCGGTTTTTATCTCTTTCCGGTTCGGCTTTGGAATATTTTGAAGGATTGGGCCAACTTTTGCTCTTATGACTATAATTATACATTTTCGTGTTATTATGATCTTTGACTAGTTTGTAGATTGTGAAAAAACAAATTGTTAATTATGGTTTTTTGGCCTCCAGTTACTGTTTGTCACTCTTCTTTCTTTACATTTCACGGTTGAAAATCCTAGTCATGTTTTTTGAATTTTAATTAACCAAGTGATGTGATGACAGATGAGTAATAAAACAATTTCATGTTATTTTGGGTTTACCTACGTAGCAAGCAAGCTTTATTATTTATGGATTTCAACATATGGTGAAAGCGTTGTGTAATGTAATAGGACGAACTAACTCTAAAATTCAACCTGAAAAACAAATTGATCAGATTTGATCCTGACTCAATTTCGTCTGACAACTAAGTCAAAACAACTGTAGTAGGATATTCTCCTTAAGCATATGATGATTATAATCCAACATATACATCCAGTAATTTTTTTAAATCTAAACAAGGAGTATTACGTTTATAAAAGTTTTATAACATTTGCTTATATGGTAGAAGAATATTAAAAAAAAAATCTCTAATAATTTTCAGATTTATGGTATATTTGTGATATATATCTGTCAATCATCGTGAAGCTTTGGTCCGTTGGACGGAATTAACATACTGTTTAACATTAACTATTTGGTATTCGAAAAAGTATTCATAAATGTATATATTGTTTTTTTTTTTGTTAACTTAAATGTATATATTGTTTAGTAAAAGAAAATGTATGGATTGTGACCTGCTTAGCATTTCAAAATTTCTTATAGCTTGACATTATCCTTCATATGTTTTAATTTTGGAGAAACTTAATAGAATATACTCTGTAGTACATGAAAAAATACTGTAGAAAGATTTTTTTTTATATAAAAAGGAAACAAAAAAGAAAAGTTCGGGGAGGCTTGGGCAGCAAGTATAGTAAAGAGCGTATCAAAACATAACAAAACCTACCTTGGATATAAAGTCTTACTCTTTCTCACTCTTCATATATTAGTCATTTAGGTAGATACCAATTTTTTTGAAAATAATTAGGCTAGTACAAACGGAAAATTTATATTTGCGGGAAGAGAAAGATTGCAGGGTATTTTTCATGACCAAATTAACCTCGAAAATTTTAGTGGGAGAAAATGTCGCTGTTTTTGTATAGGGGACATGGACAATAGCTAAGGTCAGTATTGGGCCCTATTTACACACTCTCATAAACATCATCTAACGAGACACGTTATCCAATGAAATATGTAAGTTTCTAAAAAATTGATTTTCTTGATATTTCACACATATTAAAAAACATTTAATACAATGTTTGATTTACTTTCTAATAATTTTTTTTTACTTCATTAATACTTAAAATCCAATAGAAAATAATGTATGTTTTAATTTTCAGTGAATTTATATTTCTCAAAAATAATTAATTATGTTATAAAGAGAAATGTATTAATTAGAGTGTAGAAAATCAATCTTTATGAAACAAAATAAAAAAAAGTAGAAAATCAATATTTTTGGAAACGGAGGTAGTATTTTATTTCATAACATTGTTCTCATAATGCATAACTTAATATGTTAATATATAACACGATATGTAAAACTATAGCAATATATAATAATATATATCGAACATATATTATGATATATGATATAATACATGATATATAAATCCATATCAAGATTTATCAATATATATCATGATATATTGATATATGATGTTGAATAATTTCTGACTTTTTTTTGTGACTGATTTCAAACTAAGATTGCTTTTTGTTATCTAAATTTGTATTCAATTGTGGTGGTTGTGATATAGAAGGTTATGGTGCTGTGTATGTTGGTGGCGGAGGAGATGGAGGTGATGGGAATGGAAAGTATGTTGGTGACAGCGATGGTGGATGATGAGGAAGTGGTGGTGATTAGGAAGGAGATTATAATGGTGGCGACGAGGATGTCAGACTGTGGTGGATAGCTGGTGGATGTGGAGGGTAAATGAAGAACATTGAAGAGTGTGGTGTTGTGGTTGTGGAGAAGGTGATGATGTAGGGTATGGAGAATATGTTGGCAATAGAGGAGGAGATGGTGGCAGTGATGGGGAAGGAGAGTATGTTGGTAACGATATAGGTGAAAGACTATGGCGACGAAGAAATTTAAAGACAAAAGTGGTAACCCATCATGGATCGAAGATAGCACCGTCGATTTGGAGGTGGTTCTCAAACCATCGCCTACATATGCCAAATGAGCGACACCAAACCCGCTACGCTATGTACATAGGTTTGTGAGGTTTACTTAGTGCATTCTAATCAGAAAAATCTGGAAAATTTGATAAAATCAAAATATCATAATTGGGGACATAATCAATTTGGAGATTTATAAGAATAGGGTTTTTAATAAAGTAAAGGAAGAAAGAGAAAGAAAAAGAGGAAGAGAAAGAGAAAGAATCTATATTTATATAACATGAGAGTTTTCTGTCCATCTAAGCTATCTACGTCACTATGTTTTCACTTATTTGTGGGACCCGTTGCCATTTGCTAAACACAATCCATCGATAGAATTAGAAGCCCAAGCCGAATCCATCATTTATTTGTTAAGCCCAAGGTACTTATGATTTTTTAAGCCCAACAGTTGATCCATCAGATTTGTTTCATCTTCAATCAAAGTAAGACCTAAGCCGACGAGAGAGAGTTAGGGGACGCCGTCGTAGAAAAAAATTTGACAGAATAAGATTGATGTTTGATCCATCTTCCTCACCCAACAGCCGTTTCGAAGTGTAAAGGTCATCACTCAACTCATCCTTCAATTCGCTTTAATTTTATTAGCTTTAATTTTTTCCTTCCTCTTAATTTCTTAAACGGAAACTGTTGAGTGTCTTCAAGCTATTACTATAAAATAGCCACTCTTCAAGCAAATTTCCACCAGAAATTGCTTTTAACAAACAAAATGGCTGGCTTAGATGTTGTTGCAATTCCTACAAAAGATAACTATTCAACTTTTGATAATTTACGTCTTGGTCGATCTTCTCAACAGGTTGTAGGTAGGCTCATGCGATATTGGGATGCCAAAAATATCAAGAAAGATGGTGAATTTATGGGCATATCACTTCTCTTGCTCGATAAGAAGGTAAATTCTAAACAGAAAAGTGAAAGGTTACTGTTTTCTATTCTTCTTTTATGGTTACTATTTTTTTCGGTGTTTTTGCATTCTCTTTTATCACATATACTGTTTGGTGGGGTTAGATTATAAAAATCAAACTAAATCAGTCATGAGTTTTGTTAGATAATTATTAAAGCAGTGCTTATTTGACATTTGGAGAAGATTTATGATGGCATCCACTGTTTTTTACGGCAAACAAAAATTTCAATCTTTCTCCAGATATTGTACAGTGTAAACATGTTTTAGTAAGACGTAGCCATGGACACAATCTTCTAGATTGAGGGGGAAAAAGTAAAACGTAGTTATGGATATCGATTCATTAGTTTAAGTTATCTTCAATCTTCAGTATTTTGCACTATCTTCCTTCACTTGAAAGCTATGTGTATTCCAAGTTATTCAATTTTACTAAGGGGGGGGGGGAGTATAATTGTGCTCGAAAAATATGAGATTTTGGATTTGTTTTGTGATCGTTTATTTAGGAAAATTAAGGATTATCATGTGAAGATTGTTAACGGTTATTTTGATTTTGTACAGTGTTTCATTATTAGCAATAAAATAACTAGGTCAGGTGTTGATGAGACATCATAATCTGGAGTTTTTGTAAGAACAACATCAACATTTTGAAACTTTGTTTCACAAGATCCTCATTCTCAGTTTCCAGCTGAATCCGGAAGATATCATCTTTACATATCTTATCTTTACATATCTTATGCATGTCCATGGGCTTGAAACTATTAATATATGTGTATAATGGGGTTTGTGTTAATATATGGGTTTAAATGCTTTGAGTTTGTGTTACTAAGACACTGTAGCTTACATTGGGTGGTTTAGTGATTGTTAAGTTATCTTCATTTACTCTTTCAAGTGTAACTCTCATTATATATTACAATAAATAAACTATATATTAACAATTTATGATTTTGCCCTGTAGTGCTCTGTAATTCAATGTTTTATTCCAGCTGGTCTTGCCGGTCAACACCGCAATGTTTTACGAGAAGGGATAATATTTGGTCTAGGAGGGTTTGAAGTGGGAAGGAGCTCAAACCTCTACAAGCCTATTGACCACCCGTTTGTCATCCGTTTCTTACCTTCAACAACAATTGAAGAAGTGACTCACGTAGGGGCTACTATAGAGAGAGAAAAATTTATGCTTCGCAAAGCAGATCATCTCCAAGCTCTTGCAAACACCAATCTTGAAATTGCAGGTATAATTTGATTTTAAATACTATAGCTAATAGTTATAAAACCTTTCTAAAGTACAACATTTGTAATTATGTTTTGCTAGATGTGGTGGGTCTGATCAAATTTGTCCAAGGATCAAACCTAGATGAGCCAACATCCACACAACGGTTGGTTGTATGATTCATGTTGGATACGTATGCACACTAAACTTCTTAATATGTTTTAAGTTAACAAAAATCACTAGAAGCCTAATACAGATTTTCAAACTTATAGGTCTGTTATTGTGTATCTAGCATTATGGGATGATGCAGCTGCAACTTTCCGATCTTATCTCACTTCAGGAGAGGTGATGAATTCTGTCATGTTGGTGACTACGATAAACCAAAAACTGTTTGTAGGTAACTAATAATTCGAGTGAATAATAATTTACAAGCAATACGTTGATATTAGTTTCTAACGATTAACATAAGTGACTCACTTTTTCATGTTTTTAGGTAATTTGTACTTGAAATCCACACCAGCAACCAGATTCTTTTTTGGCCAGACCATTGAGGCTATCAAAGTGTTTACAAATAGGTCATGAGATATTATTTGATGCTTTCAATGGATGAGAACATTATTTAGCTTAATAATAAACTGATTACATCTTATAAACCTTCCCTTAGAAACTCTCAAATTATTGCATGTTATTTTGAATTGTTACTCTTGCAGGACTGGAATAGAAGCTACCAAGCCATTCACAAAGGCATACATATCTGGAGGGATACGAAAAAAGTAATCAGTTTCCATTGCTGAACTTCTTGAGTTTCTATCAAAAAAAAAATGAACATGTACGTTTACTACAATCAAACATAATTTCTCATATAGTTTAGGATATAATGTGAAACTAACATTTAGAATTATCCCTTGAACATACACAAGAAGCTAATTTTCTGTGCAAAGCTAAAGTTCTTGACGTCTTGGACATAAATGGGTGGTCTTATGTTTCATGTGCTAATTGCAGCCGTAAATTAGAAGAATATGAAACAACTTTACGGTGTCCAAAATGCATTTCACCTAATGTCACTGGTGTTGTGAGGTATAAAGAGATTATAAATCACCACATTAAAATTAAAGGCAGCAAGAAAATGACCATGATATTACAATATTTTTCAGGTATCGGGTTGAGCTCGTTGTTCATGATGGTGAAGAAGGTGCGGCATTTGTCGTATTTGACTCAGAGATGACAAAGTTCACCAAAAAAACAGCTGCTACTATTGTGCTTGAAGAGGTAAGTAGTGCTAGAATGATAAACACAGCATTTTCAATTACATTTATAAAACTTTTGTGCATAAACATTTGAATTTAAAACATATAGGGTGACAGAGGAGATGACACCAAAATACCAAGCTGTATCCAGGATATAATAGGTAAAAATTCTTATTTCAAATAAAAGTGACTCCATTCAACTTCACTTCCAGACATCAAACCTTCACTGTCTCCAAAATCACTCTTAACACCCCAAATTCAGAGGGAATGATACAGGTAGATATAATAAAAGGTTTTACCCCAACATCTGTCTAAAATCCTCAAATGTACATTCTTAAAAGAGTGTCTCTTAATTTCAGGTTGAGCAATTGTCTACTGGCCCCACATTCCTCACAGCTTTGAAAGAAGGCACAAGCTCTGATGCAAATTTTGCTGGGGAGACCCAAATTGTCAATGCAAGTGTAAATGAGGATTCCCAAAACCGTGAAGCAGGTCTGGTACAGAAGACGAATGGTTTAGTTGGTGTCATGGAAAAGTCTCTCAAACGCTCCGCGAGTAGTACATCAAAGGCCATCCACTGTCTTTTCCACAATTTCATTTCCAACCACTTTCTATTTAAGCTTTAGTTTTGTTTTTCACGTGTTGTCTCTTGGCAAACTCAATTTCAAATACTTAATAAAAGGGAATATTTTCCGGTTAACTAAACCTTAAATCCTCCTTTTCTTGCAAAGAATTTTGCAAGAGTGGCTACTATTTACAGCAGAACAACGCTTCTAACTGTCTGGTGGTGAGTTAAACGTAAAACAAGGATGTTGCCTGACCCGTTTATCTTATGCTGGGTAAACATGAGCTCGAAATGGAATGCTTATTACTTTTAGGCAAGCTATCATGATATCTGGACAAGATTGTTCACTGTGACATCACTTGAAATTAGGCCTGGGAATTGGACCCGAACCGAACCGGTCGAACCGAACCGAACCGAGTTTTGGGCAAATCGGTTTAGGTTCGGTTATAGAAGATAAACCGATCGGAACACATATTAATTAGCACCGGTTAACCATTCGGTTTGGTTCGGCAGCGGATAACCGAACGGTTAACCGAATTATTGAGATAAAACCAATACGCTAATTTAATACAACACACAAATCGGTTTATTGTCTCATTCTCTCACTTTCAGCCGAAACTCTGTTTTTTCACTTTCATCTGAGGAAAACAAAACTCAATCTTCAATTTCCATCTGTTTCAGGCAATCAATCGTAAGTCTCCACTCTCTATCATTTTCGATTTGCTCTGATCTGTCTTGAGAATTTATATGTGTTTTCGTTAAAAGCTTAAATTTAAACTTAGCTGCTTAGGTTTGTTCATGTTATTGGGATAACACTTATAATCTTATACATTGCAATGGAATTCAGGTCTGGTTTAATAGCTTATGACAGATGATGTGATTTAGATATTAGTATTGTAGTTCTTGATTCTTAAAAAACTATAGCTTCTTTTAATATTAGTATCGTGTTTCTTTGTCACGATACTATAGCTCTTTGTCTCTTTGTTTCTTTGTCACGTGTTGTTAGTTAAATATTAGTATCGTAGTTCTTGATTCTTAGCACACCAACCTCCACAAGTCCACATGGTGAGAAACGAGACTATATATTTGTTAAAACTATAACTTATTTTAAGGTTAATTTAAGTGTAATTAGATAATAATATAGTATTAGACTTAAGATCTTTGTTATCCAGCTTAGACGTTGTTGTTATTTATGGTTTGATACAAATATTAGTTTAACTATTGTCCATTATCTCTTTGTCTCATTCATCTTTGTCCATTATTTATGGTATCTTTGTCTCTGTCTCTTTGTCTCATCATGAAAAGCCTTTATGGTTTGATACTTATTTATGGTCTCTTTGTCTCTGTATCTTTGTCTCATCACCAATAATCCATATAGTTCAACTGCTTTATCCATCAAGCCTTTATCACATAACCTGCTAATGACTTCTTCAGTTCTTGAACTCTTAACAAACAAGTTCATGTTAAACGCTTCCTCCAAAAACCCTTGAGCACAAACAACCTCATCTACCTCAATAAATGCACTAATCATAATATCATATGTGTGGCTGTTCCGGTTAACTCCATTCGTCTCTCTTTCCATACAGTCTTAGCTCGACTCAAATCCCCAGCATTAACCAATGCCTTAATCAATATATTGTATGTAATCACATTAGGCTCAGAACCTAGCTTGTTCATCGAAGACATCATCTTTAAGGCGCCTTCAATATCGTTCAGCTTGCATAAGCCATTAATATACACATTATAGGTATAAACATCAGGAGCCAAACCTAACAAGAGCAACTCATAAAAAAACTTCTCTGCTTTAAGGTAATCCTCATCTGCAATCACACCTTGCAATATGATTGTATAACAAACAATATCGGGCTCAATTCTGTCACATTTCATCTGATTCAGTACACTTACAACTTCTTTTCCCCTTCCTCCTTTAACCAAGAACCTCATTACGACTGTATAATCCTGCAAACCTGGTGAAAACCGAAGCTTTCGCAAATCTTCCAAGTATCCAATGACATCGAAACATGACAAATCCTTGTGTTTACATACGTAACTCAGCAACTGAGAGTATAATCTTTATGGTTTATGGTTTGAATTTATGGTCTCTTTGTTACATACATAACTCAACAACTCAACAAATGGATAAAGTAGTTGAATTTATGGTTTGATACTTATTTATGGTCTCTTTGTCTCTGTCTCTTTGTCTCATCATGAAATGCGATGGATTTGTCTCTGTTTCTTTGTCTCTATGTTTCTGTTTTTCTATCAATGGACTAATAGTTTATGTTATTTTGTATGGTGACTCTTCTTTAGCTTTCAGATGTCATCACAAAACAACAACATAGATGAAGACGTTGAGCACATAGAGACTGGCGTAGATGAAGCTGAGAGACCTACTGTTGGGAAGAAAAGAACATCAGCTCATACGTCAACTGATGAGCTTCCACCAAAACCGAGGAAAAGGCCAGCTCATAGATCAGAGGCATGGCAGCACTTCATTCAAAAAGAAAATAATTTAACAATTGCTTCTTGCCGTTATTGTTGCCAAGAGATTGGTTGTGACACAAAGAAGACTGGGACAAGTCCTATGAGGAGTCATCTCAAAATTAGTAAGTTATTCAAATCTTTTCAAGAAAGTGGATCTCAACAAGTATTGGATAGTGATAGTGTTGGTGTGATGACAACTGTTAAGTATGATAAAGGTTTGTTTAGGCGATCCGTGAATGAGATGATAGTTCTTAATGAGCTACCATTTGCTTTTGTTGAATCAAAGGGCTTTAGAAGATTTTGTCATAATCTTCTCCCTATGTACAAAGTGCATTGTAGAAAGACAGCAACTACAGACATATTGGCTATGTTTCTGAGAGAGAAAGCAGAATTAAAGAAGTTGTTTGGGTGTCTTAAGCAGAGAGTGTCACTGACAAAAGATATATGGGTAGCTCCGACTACTTCATGTAGTTACATGGTGGTAACAGCTCATTGGGTTGATTTTAACTGGGAATTGCAGAAGAGAATCATCAGCTTTAAGCCTATCACAAATCATAAAGGTAATACTATTGCTGCACACTTGAGTGATTGTCTATAAGAGTGGGGAATCGACAAAGTCTTCACAGTGACAGTTGATAATGCAAAAGGAAATGATAAAGCTCTAAGGGTATTCACAGAATCTATGAGGCTGAAGGGAGTTGATGCACTAGTTAGAGATGGGAAATACCTCCACATACGTTGTTGTGCTCACATCTTGAACTTGATTGTGAAAGATGGATTAGCAAAGGTTAATGATAGTATAGTGGCAATCCGAAATGCAGTGAAGTATGTGAGGTCATCAGGCGTTAGATTGTTGTCATTTCAAATGAGGGTTGAGACAGGAAAGGTAAGTCAAGGTAGCTTGTCAATGGATTGTGTTACTAGGTGGAACTCCACCTATCTTATGCTCACAGCTGCACTAAAGTTCAGAGTTGCGTTTGACAAAATGATGAATGAAGACATGTTGTATAATGAGTATTTTACAGAATCAGAGGAAGAGGAGAATGGTAAGAAAGGGGAGGAGAATGGTAAAAAACGGGTTGGACCTCCTACTTTTTCTAGTTGGGATGAAGTGGAGAGGTTAGTAAAGTTTTTAAAAATCTTCTTCAAGTGCACCTTGTCATTCTCAGCATCTAAAACAGTGACATCTTCAATTTGTTATAATGAGATTGTGCTAATTGAGAGGAATTTGATCTCACTAAGCCAAAATAATGATGAGCTTGTAAGGGATGAAGCATTAGTTATGAGGGAAAAGTTTGAAAAGTACTGGGATGGGCTTATCAATATGAATCCTTTGGGCTGATCCATTGCAAGTGTCTTAGATCCTATAAATAAAATGCAGTTTGCTAGTATTTGCTTTGACAAGCTCTACGGAAAAGAAAGTGTTGAAAGTAATTTCCTTAGATCATCTATTAAGACTGTGATGCATCAGCTCCTATGAAGAGTATGTGTTGAGGCTGAGCACTCCTCAAGGTGAATGTGATGTAGCAAAAGGTACTTGTCAAAATGTGGAACCAACTTTTGTGTCAGATGATGATGAGTATGAGAATGGAGAGTCTTTGTACTCGGAGATGGAAATTGAGACTGCAAATGAAGAATCTAGTACTGAGCTAGACATATACTTGCTGGAAAAACCTGTGCCAAGAACTTCAAATTGTTTGAGCTTGAATTACGATGTTTTGTCATGGTGGAAGCGTAACAGTACTAAATTCCCTATCTTATCAGAGCTAGCTAGGGATGTGTTTGCCATTCAAGTGTCTTCTGTTGCTTCTGAGTCTGCATTTAGTACAAGTGGTCGGATTTTGGACCCATTTCGAAGTTATCTAACGCCATATATGATTGAGGCTCTGATTTGTACACAACAATGGTTGAGGAACACCATTCAAGCTGAAAAACTAGCAACCTTGATTCAAATGTTTGAAGAGATAGAGTTCCATGAGTCATTAGCAGGTATAATTTCTGTCTTTGTATTAGTTATTTTACTAACTCTTCTCATTGATTGATTAATCTCTATTTTTCTATTTTCTGTAGATTTTCAGAAACTTGATAAGTGAGAAGCCATCTTAACATTCTCTCTGGTTTTTTTTGTGGACAATGAATTCTCTTTTGGATACTGTTTTAGAATGATGTTGTTGAATGATGTTGTCTAACGCCATATATACTGTTTTAGAATTCTCTTTTGGATACTGTTTTAGAGTTCCATATACTGTTTTAGAATGATGTTGAATGAGAGATGTTATTGTGGTGAGGTGATGATTTTCTGATAAATTTATGATGTGTAATGGTTATATTTTGATTCGTTAAATGCAGTCCCAGGAGGATGTGTAATGTGTAATGTGTAATGTGTAATGTGTAATGGTTAACCGAGATAACCGACATAACCGATATTTATGATGTGTAATGTGTATTGGTTAACCGAGATAACCGATATTTATGATATGTCATGTGTAATGGTTAACCGAGATAACCGATATTAACCACAATAACTGAAATAAACCAATCTTAACCGACTAGGAGAAACCAAATTAACCAATTTATCAAAATAAAATTGTAGTTCGGTTTATTTCGGTAACAATCTTCATAACCGAACTAACCGGTTACCGAACCAAACCGAACCGAACCGATGACTTAATCGGTTAATTTCGGCAAAATTACAAAAATCCGAACTAACCGAAAACACGATTAACCGAACCGAACCGGTCCGAAAAAACCGAATTCGCAGGCCTACTTGAAATCGTTATTTGCAGGTCTGCAAGAAAATTAAATCACCATAGTTTTTAAAGCGAATAACAAATGGGCATTATATTTTTTGTTTTCATAATAATAGAAATGGGTTAATTTAATCTAATAATGTGCATAACCGATATTTTAAAATTCGTTATATACTTGAATATTTTAAATTGTAGTCATTCTAGCTAAAATATAATTCACCAAAGTTAATTTATAAACAGTAATTAACATGTGCAGAACTATCATCACAATGTTTAAAAGATTGCATTGTTTCTTCAGTTAGAGACTAAAATATAGTTTTGTCACCAGTCATGTTACTGTTTTACTAACTGTTGGCAGCTGATTCAATACACAATGTTTTAAGTGTGGTGAGTGTAGTTTGGGCATGTTAAATCGTTAGCAAGTTTGCTTTAGTTTGATACATGAAGCTAAACTAACCAATTTGATTCATTTAGTTTAGTGATGGTTGAAATGTATATATATATATATATATATATATTTTTTTTACCGAGTTTTCTCACTCGTGACTCCTCATAAACCCATATGACTATATTAAAATTTACATATTTTATGCCTATAATAATGTTTTTTTTTGTGAAAATAATCATAATAATAATAATAATTAGTTTTTATGGATTTTTATACTCTTAAAAGAGTGATTATATCCATATGATTATATAAGAATTAGAAATATATATCTTAATATAAAATAATCATAGAATTTTTTAAAAATAGTAACAATATAAGATAAAAGAAAATAAAATTAATTAATAATGACCTTCCCAATCTAAGAAGCTTGCATAGTCTATATTTACTAAAAATATATTAATTATTTTCTACAATTCAAAGATATATTATGACAAAAAAAATTTTGATTCGCATATCATTGTCTTGGTCATTAATAAAGTTATAAGTTAAAAGGGAATGAAATAGACTTATAAAAAATAATAAAAATATTATTATTATTATTATTATTATTATTATTATTATTATTATTATTATTATTATTATTATTATTATTATTATTATTATTATTATTATTATTATTATTATTATTATTATTATTATTATTATTATTATTATTATTATTATTGTTTCTCATTTTGAATTGTACTACTTTTGTGTTTACAAGATTTTTACTATCGAACACTAAAATTTTTTAAATAATACACAGACTATTGTTTATAAAAGATATAATTAAACATGGTTGGGATGTTAGATGTCAAAAGCCACTATTTCTTCCCATCTTTTTTTTTTCGTCCACTATTTCTTCCCATCAAATACAGTTTCATGCGTTTAATAAGTTATACATTAAAATGGTTAGGTAAAAGCGTAACCAAACATATGTTTACCTTACATATACTGATCAAAATGAAATATGTTTAATATAAGCATTTTATTAAAAACGAAAATATTTAATCAATTCATTCAAACAAAACTAAGATAAAATCTACACGTCTCAAATATTAACATGTCCTACCAAAATACTACGTGTATACATTACATCTACCAAGTGAATATAATAAATAAAATAGCAAAACATACATATACATAACAAAAAAAAAACAATAACAAACACACCCTCGCATCGCGCGGATTCCATTCATAGTTTGTAAAAAGGAGAGGAGAAACGAAAGCATGAGAACTGATGTTAAATTTGTCTTTTTACTTTTGGCAATGTTTTATGAGGGGTTGTTATTTACAAGTTTACCATCTATCCTTTAACTTAATTATTTGTAATTTTTTTGGCAATATTTTATGAGGGGTTGTTATTTACAAGTTTACCATATATTATTTGACTTAATTATTTGTAAGTTTTGTGGTATAGAGCACAAATTCTATACCATCTTCATGTAAACACATCAAGGATAAAACAATTTCCAGTTTCTTTCCTCTTTCGTTGCTTTGAAGCCCTAACTAGAAATAGAGAAAAAGTCGAGCAAACACACAAAAGACCGACACTACAAGAAAACAGCGTATAACCGACGGGTGTCGTTCGTCGGTCCTATATCGTCGGTTTTCTTTTGTCGTCGGTTTTCGGTCGGTTAGAACAGACGGTAAACCGACGGGTGAAGAACCGACGGATTTACCAACGGCACACGGTGGTCGGTATACCCGTCGGTAGGCCGTCGGTAATTTATGACAGACTTAGCGACGGATGACCGTCGCAAAAAACCGACAGAAACCGACGGATCGTAACCGACGGGACAAACCGTCGGTAATGTTTAAAAAGCAACAGACTAACCGTCGTTTTTTAAAAAGCAACGGCAAACCTACGGTTCAAGTCGTCGGTAATTTTATAAAAGCAACGGCAAACCAACGGCAAACTGACGGATCTAAAAATTACTAATCTAACAATTACTAAATGGAAAAACGGTCATTTTAATAACGAACTTACGCATTTTCGCCAAAATAAATACGAACTCTTTGATGAGCCAAAAAATATACAAACTTTAAGTTGACTGAGCCAATTTAAGTATCGAAAAAGTCAACGTTAACAGTAGTCTAACGTTGATTTTTTTTGTACTTAAATTGGCTCAGTCAACTTAAAGTTCGTATATTTTTTGGCTCAACAAAAAGTTCGTTTTTATTTTGGCAAAAATGTGTAAGTTCGTTATTAAAATGGTCATTTTCCCTTTCTTAGTTAAGTATTTAATACTGAATTTTATTTAAAATTATCTATAATCTTTCACTTATATAACTACTAAAATATAGAATTATTTTTAGTAAATTGACCACGCATAAATATAAACCATAGTTTCATTTTAAAAAATATCTCAAATACTATAAAATTGATTATATTTAACTAAGTTTCCGGTAAAAATAATTGCTACAATATTTTTATGTTAAATTGTTTTAGAGTATGTATCTAATTTTACGATGATATGCTAAAGAGTTCATACTATACATGATATTTAAATTTTAAATTATTTTTGCTAGACAATTTTTGCGACAGTATCAGCATCATACATCCATATTACATTTTAAAATCAAATTTTATTTACAAAATGGTTGTGTCAATTTTGTATTTGGTTGTGTTTTTTGTATCACATTTGTATGAACGGAATTCTTCAAATTTCCTAAATGTTTCCAAATAAATGCTTTCGTCACATGAAAATATAATAACAATATCTTTACTGGAAAACTAGTTAAATATAATCAATTTTGTTGTATTTGAGACATTTTTTTAAATAAAATATGGTTTATATTTATGAGTGATCAATTTACTTAAAAATAATTTTATATTTTATAGTTATATAGGTGAAAGATTATAGCTTATTTTAAATAAAATTCAATACTAAATAATTAATTAAAAAATGGAAAATGACCATTTTAATAACGAACTTATGCGTTTTTGCCAAAATAAATACGAACTCTTTGTTGAGCCAAAAAATATATGAACTTTAAGTTGACTGAGCCAATTTAAGTACAGGAAAAGTCAATGTTGGACTACTGTTAACGTTAACTTTTTCTGTACTTAATTTGGCTTAGTCAACTTAAAGTTCGTATATTTTTTGGCTCAACAAAGAGTTCGTATTTATTTTGGCAAAAACGTGTAAGTTCGTTATTAAAATGACCATTTTCCCATTACTAAATCTAACAATTTTAACAATTACTAAATCTAACAAATTACTAATCTAACAATTACTAAATCTAACAATTTTAACAATTTATTAATACATAACAATTACTAAAAATTACTAATCTAACAATTAGTAAATCTAACAATTTTAACAATTATAATCTAAAATACCATATCAAATCTAACAACTTTACATACAATAATCTAACATATATACCATATCAAATCTAACATAACAAAGCAAATCTACAAATCTAACAATTCTAACAATGCAAAATCAATTCAAAATCAATAAACATGCCTTTTCTAACAAATATACAATGAGAGATTCATGAAAAACTTACATTTGAGAGAGAAGTAATGGGAAAATGTCATTTTAATAACGAACTTACACGTTTTTGCCAAAATAAATACGAACTCTTTGTTGAGCCAAAAAATATACGAACTTTAAGTTGACTAAGCCAAATTAAGTACAGAAAAAGTTAACGTTAACAGTAGTCCAACATTGACTTTTCCTGTACTTAAATTGGCTCAGTCAACTTAAAGTTCATATATTTTTGGCTCAACAAAGAGTTCGTATTTATTTTTGGCAAAAACGCATAAGTTCGTTATTAAAATGGTCATTTTCCATTTTTTAATTAATTATTTAGTATTGAATTTTATTTAAAATAAGCTATAATCTTTCACCTATATAACTATAAAATATAAAATTATTTTTAAGTAAATTGATCACTCATAAATATAAACCATATTTTATTTAAAAAAATGTCTCAAATACAACAAAATTGATTATATTTAACTAGTTTTCCAGTAAAGATATTGTTATTATATTTTCATGTGACGAAAGCATTTATTTGGAAACATTTAGGAAATTTGAAGAATTCCGTTCATACAAATGTGATACAAAAAACACAACCAAATACAAAATTGACACAACCCATTTTGTAAATAAAATTTGATTTTAAAATGTAATATGGATGTATGATGCTGATACTGTCGCAAAAATTGTCTAGCAAAAATAATTTAAAATTTAAATATCATGTATAGTATGAACTCTTTAGCATATCATCGTAAATTAGATACATACTCTAAAACAATTTAACATAAAAATATTG